>JAMKCH010045622.1:0-12120 GCA_023653785.1 Ophioderma brevispina | reverse complement strand
AACATGTTATCATCGTAATACAAAATTTACAAGACCACACTAATGAGATTGGTATTTGTTCCTTTCATTTGCATAGCAAGTGAGACTACGAAAGCAATTGGGGCCTTGGGTACTTGATGGTTGAATTTGGTAATCAGGGGCCTGGAAAACTGTTTGATGCTCGTGGGATTACCATAATCGTATCAATGGTGATATAGCAGTGGTAGAATAGCATAGCAAGCGTCAACATATTCAACAAAGACGGCGAACACAATTCAATCGTACCAACTAAACATGGATTGAAACCCGTGCAGGTCATGCCCACCTTGGGGTAACCACGAGCTCAGACGAACATATTATCTAACGGACATAAGCATTTGTGAAAATGTTCGGCAAGGAATGGTGCGTTTAAGGGGCAAATGGCGGCAGTATCACCAAGAACCAGCCATCAGCCCGAGCCTACCATGTGCTAGTCTGACCCCAGACGCCAATGACCATTGTATGTGGGAGAAATAACTCAACGCTATGTTAGCATTCATATTTCAGACGGCTCCCCACCAATAGCATTAGTGTTGGTATTCAGCCGCTACAACCTGGAATTGCCGTCCAAAGATTACCATCATTATCAACTCGTCAATAGAGGGACATCACGAGAATTAATAATAAACAGGACAACCTACTGCCACTCTTAAACCTCTGAGGATTCTGAGCTGGTTCCTACTGGGGTGTTTTGCTATGTGGCAACATCATCTTATATGTAACTTAGTTGAGGAGGATATCTTCTGCTTCTCTGTGTCCTGATTGCAAGTTTTTGGGAAGTATTCCTACTCAAGTAGCTAGGTCAGGGTATTGCACTGGTAGAGGATGGACAGAAGTTATTGGTATCTGGAAGGAAGGCTGTGCACACTTTTCACTGCACAAAATGAATCAAATATTCAACTTTCTTAAATACTACAAACTATCTATACTTTATTCAAAGAATCTTTTTGCAGAGGGTAGGACATGCAGCCTATCAGCAACAGCGAATTCAAAACGGTATCAACTTCCAGGTGGTATCTTTTTGAAAGACTTAATGGTAGGATTGCCGCTCATTTGTATATCAACGGTTACACACAGACTGACTACAGACTAGGCCTGGCCCCAAATATTTAAATCGTAAATGACTATTATTGAAAATTACACTATTTTGGCAGCGGGTTAATCCACTACCGCAACGGATTTTAAGTCAATAATTTATTCCAAATTATCATGAATATTACTAAATGTATCGAACTAAGGTTTAAGAAGCTTCTGTAACTAGTAACTGATACGGAGACTGCCATAGTAACTGCACGTAACAATTTACCAACCCCCAAATTACCACCGTTTAACTCCCCAGTCGACCAGGTCTGTCCTACCCTCCCTTTTTGTGAGTGTGCTGAAATGAATCCTTCATTGAGGTGCTATTAAAGGCTATATCAGAGATTTCCCAATAAGGGCACACAAAGTTTCAAAACAAATTTTTTTTTTCATTTACCTAATGCTTGTCTATACCATACTGTGTGAATTACTAACTTAAAGGCTGACAAAACATTGCTTCAAAACTGCGATTCAGCTTTAATTGAAAAACAAGCCAACCACCAAACCTTTTAAGTGATATTTATACTACACGACAAAAAATAACAAAAGTGCACTAATGTAATTATGTAAAATTTGATTTTGGATGCAGTTTTTTGTTTAATATTTCAAGATCATTGTAGTTGATTTTCCATCATGGCAGTTATTTTTTTGTTCAATATTTAGTGGACGGTCATTATCATGGCACGCCAGCGTAAGGTATTTGCTATCTTGCACTTAAAGCCAACAGCACATTTTTTGAAGAGCGCCCCCCATTTTCATTCAAAATTCGAGATTTTTTGCGTGTACAGTTGTTTTGGTAATTCAAACTGTACCTGCGAATGTAAGCTCAAAATCATATAGTGGGGACTGTATTGCACAGATCACATGTGATGAGTGTGCAAATGTTGATAAACTGAATTTTGGTACACAAGTACTTTATTCATTGATAACACAAAAATTGATGGAAGCACTTGCCACCCCCTTTAATGGCCCCGCTTGGGTCAAGGTTACCACAGGGGTAAAAAAAAAAAAAAAAGTTCCGTATTGTGTGTGAAAAGCACACCAGATGTTTGTGCCTGGTTACAAGGATTCAAACAGGTAGATGTTTGTACACCTGTGGGCTTATAGTTTTGGAATATGGGGTAAAAAAACGGTAAAATGGGTGAAAAGTCAATTTGGTTTTGGTACAGGGGTAAAAAATTAAAAGTGTTTTTTTTTTTTTAATATTGCAAAATTGAAAGTTGGTTCAAATTGTTGGTTTCGCTCATAGAATGAAATATAGGAATATTTTGACATTTTAAGGGCAGTGTCAACCCTAACCCTAGTGTTTTTTGTTTTTGACAGAATTTTTCTGTTTCTTTTCTGCAACCATTTTAAACACATCAACCTTTGTTCTATTGTTAGCAACAAAGGTTATCCACTGCAGACAATTTTGAGCTGTATTTTTTTGCCGATTTAAAAACCGCTATTTGGCCATTTTAAAAGTCACAAAAACCACATGGTCTTCTAAATGGGGCGGGGGAATGTAAGCAACATTTCACGCCTGAGCGCCAGGCGCACATCGCTTGCGTGGTGATTTTTTGTGCTGCTTAATGAAGCGTTCCGCCCGTGTTTTTAAATGTACTTTTGCGCGAACCTATCTTGGGAAAACGAAAAATAATATTTGAAATGTAAACAAAAGGCTAATTTAGACCACAATAAATTTCAATTCTGCTGATTTCTAGAGTCTAGGACAAAATATGTTTGATTCAATAGTGCATCAAGAATGTATTTTTCATCATTTTGCAACAACGTTCTCAATTTTGAAGTTCAAGATAAAGTTATTTGAAACAGATACCAGCTTGAAATGGCGGAAAGTCACTGTTTGTTTAAAAAACTAAAACACAGATTTTCTCAATGTTCAATTTTCGCAAAAATTTGGCAAATTTTTCAGACAATATAACTCCAAAAATACCTTAGTAAAGGTAAGGTTTAACTTTCCTACGATAGCACATAGGTCTTGTCTAGGAACTGTGTTCTCAATTTTTCATTTTTCGATTATTAACGAACTATCTCCAATATATACTCAAATTTTGGAAGAAAATAAATATCGCACTTTTTTTACATTTTGCTTATATTTCAAAAAGTAAGCTCTATTTTAAAAAAATGAAAAAACGTTCCTAGACAAACTTTGTCTTGTTTCTAAAATATAACATACAAAATCATGAAAATTCAATTGTTTTTGTTATGCTGTCTGAAAATTTTGGGGCAAAATCATTTTTTTTTAGTATTTTCTCAAAAATATGGAAAGTTTTACATTAATCTGGTGCCAGCATCGGATTCATCGTCCAATTTTCTTTCTAGAAATGTATAACTTTTTACATACAACAAATATTTGCAAGATACAACGCAAAATAGATACTCGAATTCAGGGTTAACACTGCCTAATGCTTGGTTACTAACGCAAAATGGCGAATCAAGTCAACAGCTATTTGGCAGTCTATTATACAAATATGTGATGTGATCAAGCAAAATGAGTCGGAACTCGCAAATATTGATTTTTGAGATATAGCCAAACAAAGGAGAAAATGTCTTTTGTTTCCTATTGTTTTGGCCACCCCTCAACTAATCATATTTTGGAAGTAATTGGTCAATTTCAATGGGGATTTAAGCAAAATGTAGCTTTTTAAATGGTGCATACAGCTACATGAAAAAGTAAAAATTGAATCTGACCGACTTCAGCAGACTCATTTTGCTTGATCGCATCACATATTGATGACTGCTTAATATTCGGGCAAGTTAAAATTATAGGCCCGAGAGTGATGTAAAAAAACCATGACTAGCCCGAAGCGAAGCTGAGGGCATAGTCATGTTTTTGAAATCACCGAGGGCCTATAATTTTAACTGTGCCCCGAATATTAAGCAGTCAATATTTGTTTATATACCGAATATATAGATTCTTCTCATCTGATTGGTTAAAAGATTTCATTAATGCACTGACAAGGCCTACAAAAAGCAAGCTATTTACAGCATGCCATAGGCCTGGATTTTTAAATGAACCATAATAAAAGTTTAATATTTACTTACCCAAATCAAATGGAATGTCCTCTTCTTCAGTATTGATCCATCCAAATCAGAAAATGTAAGTTCCGCAAAAGTTTCATTTTGCTTATTAAAGTCACTTGTAGAAAGCATATCAATACCATAACAGTTAAAAAATCCAACACGGATAACAGTTAAATCCATCAATCCAACACGTACGGAAAATTGAAATCCATCACAGTATAAAAATAGTTAACAATGAGTAACACATTTACAGATGGTTGATTTTATGTTTTTTAAGTTATTTCTGGTAAATATTTACCACACAGTTGTGAAAATTGAAACTGGTGGGTTTATTCTCCTGGCTGCTGGTGTTGCTGGTAATATTGACAGGGATGGTCATTGTGCCCCGTGGTGAATTAGCAATGTCACGCAAAATTCCCTCCAGATCAAGATCCTGGTCTACAAATTCCACAGGCACTGAGGAAGTTGAAAAGGATGTTCATTAAATGGTGCAATTTGCATTGCTGGTTTGGATTTATTGTTGAACTTATGGCACGGCCTCTCTTCTTTCTTCTTGTCTGTGGTTCTTGCGTAGTGCTTCAAACTGGATTCAGAATGATGACCAGACACTGACATTATGTCCCCTGTCTTTGAAGCCTGCAATCGCTCAAAATTTGATTGCTCGTTGCACGTAGACGGTGGTTGTATACAAGCGGGTTCCAGCTTTCAGGGAAATGTCCTTCATCTTATCACCCAGCTTATTTTTCCCAAGTGGAGAGTTACAAACCATTGACCTATGTTGCACTTGTTTTCCTGGTTTTTCTTCTGCAGAACCATCGGCACTCTGGGTTTAGCTTCTCCACATATGACAAGTAAGAACCCACTGGACATCGCCATCATTTGTTTCAATCATCACACCACCTTGGCTCTTTTCAAGACCATCCTCACGGTTATTTTTAGTGAGAGTATGCTTTCAAAGTTATGTATCGCTTTCCAGTTGACTCATTAACATGCATCTCAAACTATCACGTTTCATTTCTCGCAGATTCTCTCTTCCTCTGTTGCAAAAGTACAACATAAAAAATCCAAAAATACCTTGTTTTGAAGGCCCAGTGGATCAGTAACATCCAGAGAATCTTGAATAATGCTCATATCTCCTCTGTTATTGCCATCTTGTGTTTCACGAATCCCTTCCCCTTCTGCTTCAGTGTCGCTGAGAAGCTCTTGAAGACTCTTGATGAATTAGCAAAATCCGCATGCCCTATGATGTCAGATTTACCCTTATTGATGAAATGACGCTGGAGCCCAAAACGGATAGAAAGCATGGTCTTCTTGCAGTATAGTTCACCATTTTTTTGGCGTGCTCCACAATAGATTTCCCAAGAATTTCGTCCAGATCAGAATTCGGCAGTTCTTCCACCGCTTGCAAATCCTTGTCAATAAGCTGCAGGTAATCTGCGAAGATTTTCACCGCGTACTTTATCTGTGACTTTGTACTTTTGCTATCAGGCATCCCTGATCTCTCTCTCACTCATCATCCATCGTCATCAACGAGATGAAATCTTGGTTGATCGTTAGTATTTTGAGCCATATTAATCTATAAATTATCACAATAGTTTTTGACTGTTAACCACACACCGACAAATACTACGATGAAGCAAGTTTCAAGGTCGTGTCGTCTGCGCGAGCAAAGGCCAAATTCAACAGTACTCTGTAAACACTACTCTGTAATGAACGCTCATCCTACAGGGGACGCGCGCACACGAGCGATCTATGAGACACGGCGTTGAGACTGTCCATCAGTTCCTCCGGCACAGTCGATTGTCATGCCCCCGGGCACACAGTTAATTATGATGACGTCATCCTTGATATAGTATTTAAGTGGTCACATTATTTTATAATGACTCTACTTGTTAACCAATCAATGAGAGGAAATCTTACTGATGTATCGAATAGGATGCTATTTACCTGTGACAGATATTTTGTCTGGATAACCTGCAACCTAACTGACATATAAGCCAAACTATTCCTCATTTCAATCCCTAGAGCTAGGAACAATTTAACAAACCAATATTCCTGAATCAAAACAAATTTTAAACCTTTGACCCATGTTAAAACACCAAATTGACTTTTTTCACCATTTTTTAAAAGGACAGTTTTTAACCCATACCCGAAACTATAAGGCCCTAGATAGTGTAAACTATAGACCCTTTTTTGAATCCTTTTAACCAGACAAACATCATGGTGTACTTTCAATATATCGTAACATTTTTAAAGAAAATGTTTGACCCCTCTGCAAAACCTTGAAACTCACCTGGGGTCTATACGGGGGGTTGGTAAGGGCTTCCATCAATTTTATTGGATTAATCAATGCCTAAAAAGTACTTGTGTGCAAAAAGTTCAAATTTTATCCGGAAGCGCATACTCTTTCCTACAGTCCCCTGCTATTATTCTTCTAAAGAAAGCAATTTTGTTAATTAGAATCGGGTTCCCTATTGCAATTTAATGGCAGAACTGGAACTGCCAAATTTCTAATCCGTCGCTTGTGAAAATCGTGCCACGTCACGCAAATGACCTCTACTTTGACTTCCCAAACCAAGAGACAACTATGGCGATGAGTGTCAGACACATCCTGGCACTATTCCCCCCGGCTATTCACATCACACCGTTTTCAGCATTCGTTGATTTGGGATCTCTGATCTTAAGTTCCCAATTTACAAAATTCCTTCTTTTGCAATACTAGTCATGTTGGAGCTTAACCAGTCACAGGTATAGTTTACTAGCCCTTTACCAATGCAACTGTGCAAAATCTCATTTTTTTTAAAAAATTGGGGGGGGGCACTCTTCCAAAAAAAATGTGCTATTATTGCTGGAAATTCTTTGTTCACATGCATTTTGTGACGGCATATGACTTTATGCATGTGTGTGATTGCTAGATCCACAGGGGATGGCTGCCAAGAAATCCCATTTTTCACGTCACCCTTGGTTGAAAAACATGTGAAAGCGAAATCTTGATGACAAGAAAATTCTGAATTTTTGTATGTTGTCAAGGGATTAATATTTTGTGGAAGGCCAGTTCTGTTGCACACACATGACACATTGTAACCCTTTTCACATGTATTTGACAATGAAGGTTGTGGGGCCCAATGACCCAATTGCCCAAAAGTCTAAACAGTGATGAATCTCATACAGATTGGGGGGGGGAAATTATGTCTAAAACAAACAAAACCAAGCCAGAGTCGCTGCCCCCGTGTGGGAATCTTGCCCCCCCCCCCGAAAAAATGAGTAACAAAAGACACCTCCGATGCCGGAGATTTCTGGTACCATAGAAAACCTTGTTTTTTTCCATTATGCTGCTAAAGGCTAACATATTGTTTAGGTAACCAGAGAATAGTTTGTACAATACTTGTATGGCTTATTGTAATATACAAATTAGCATGTCATTTCACGGCCTAGCAGACAGGCTTTTGAGGGGGTCCCCGGGGGCGGGGAAGGAGCTGTAACAGCCGAAAATAGCGCTGATTTTGCATTTTTTGCAGAACCCCCGGGGATACGCCACTGCTTATTAAAATGCAGCTGGATTCCAAATTATATTTTGGAATAAGTGTGGGCAATGGCCCTTCCAATGAAAGAAGAATATTCCGTTTACCTGGACTTGTGCGGGGCAATTTCTTGGGCCCCACATACCAGGAAAAGTAGCGGTATAGATTGGCCCTCCAGTGGCCGCCTGCCAGCAACTGTGTGGGCAGACCAGCTGAGATCGGGTTGCAGTTTCACTGGAAAAAAAACAGGCCGGAGGTGAGACTTTGTGTCTAAAAATCTAGGGCAGGGGTTGCAGAATTGCTACACTGCCGCAAAAACAAGGAATCGCTGGAAAGCAAGTTTGGGTCAAAAGTGCCCCAAAGTCCAGGCAAAGTGTTTTAAATGTTGTAATCGGGTGGGGTTTACACCCCTTAAGGGTGAACATACCACTGACTCTCTAAACATGGATAGCGGGGGCTGGCGGGCACCGTTGAATACGCCGCAGATTGAAACCACAGGAAGTTACACTTTGCCCTGCACAATGTGGCTTAACCTTTGTCCAAGATAAAGGGATATTTTGTATAACAATAGGAATCGTGTGGAATATGTGCACCAGCAGGGTTATGCATTGTTTCCCGCCATATTGGCCCAAGGCGAAAAAGAAACTTCCTGTGTTTCAATCGGCGACCCAGACCCGCTAGGGGGGGGCCAGTGTAGAGAGGGGGGGGTCAGTGGCACGTAACTGTGAGAGGCTACTGTTTTTCCCCATCTGAAAGGATTAAGCTTAGGAACTGTGTCTTTGTACAAAAATTGTTCAAATTTCTCATTCCTATAGAACAAATACGAAATTCAAGCTATGTTTTCTAGTGCAATAAAAGCATATACAAATACCTTTGTTTTAATTTTAAGTTATTTCTGTAGCCAATAAAAGGTAGGCAATTTATTGCATGTCTGCATGTCTAATCTATATGAAATCCTGCAGTCACCAAAATATGGATGACTTGAAATCTCTTGTGCACCTTTAACATTTTTACCAGGTTAATAAAATAGGGCTTCCGTGTGAAAAATTCCAGGCAGCCAGAATATGAAACAGTAAATAATACCTGAAAGTCAAAAACACACTCATGACATATCATAATTCACCCTCAATTTATTAAACACTTTGTTACAGCCAGACACGATCCCTTGAGACAATATCATTTCTGAATGGGAACTTGTTTTGTTTCACAAACTTCAACATGAAATCTAGCCTTTCATAAAGCTTTGGCAATTTGCATGGAGTGCTGCATTCTCCATGAAATGGTAATTATCCAAAATGGCTGAGGGCTTCGGCCTTCTCCTTCCAAACACTGCTTAAGGGGACTTTTTACAAAGACTACAAGAAATCATGCAGGACAAAACTCAAAGTTAATTACTTTGAATAACACACATTGCATAAAGCTTAAAAAATGAACTCAAACTTTGCGCCACTGAAAGAAATATTAAAGAATTTCTTTATCTGTGTATAATAAAAAATTGTTCTTTGTTGGACTAAAGTTTATATAATGTTTGCTTACAGTACCATATATGAGCTTAATTGAGAGTTTCATTTGATGAATAATAGATTTGCTTAGTAGAAAATATTTAAACATCACATTTATCAAAGCAGTATTAAGCAGAATTAAAGAAATAAATTTCTTAGTGCCTATTGGAATGTATTACGTTCCTTTGTTTGTCAACACTTGATTTGCAACTCGAAGAAAGGCATGGCAAGGCATGAGGTCAGGGAACTAAAAGGACTTGATTTCATTGTGAACGCTACTAAGTAAAAATATCACAAGTATAGGAACCATAGTCCAATTGATTGAACCAAGCATGTCCTCTCTGGTAACATACAGAGAAACATTAGTATCAGTATTACCCCATTCAAAACCCAATCTTTAGAAAACTTGGTTATTTAAACATCATTAGGTATTTGAAAATTAAACATTTAAACACTTGAAGCCATAATAATAAGGATGTTTTGTGTTGTAGGGCCGAGGGGGGATAGAGGGGAGGAATAATCACAAAAATACAAGAAATGGAGGTGCTGCCCGAGTGATTTTAGCCTTCTGTTATATCAATGACTCGTATGGTAGAAAATTAATCATCGACTTACTTTTTTAGATGAGTGGCAAGGTTTCACGTCTGATCCAAGACGCTTGGCAAGCCCTTCTGCTGGTGTGGGGTTTTGAGCATGACCTGGTCAAGAGGTGAACATCACAGGTCGAGAGGAAGTTTGTAGTCTCTTAGGAATCGTATTGATCACTGTGTTGTCGGCTATGAACAAACCATTCCCTAAATAAGGGAGGTGGTGGACGCTGTCATAACTGGGGCAAATTGTTCTTTTTCTAATGCATTGTGAGGCATGCTTTGTAGAAAAGAAAGACAGTTTGGATTCAGTAGACATGATAGTGTGATTTCATTAGTTGAGAGCCATGCAATATATTGCCATTTTGTATGGTAGAGTGACTTATAAGTATGACCCGAAAGATGGTGAACTATGCCCGAGCGGATGAGCCAGACAAAACTCTGGTTGGATGGAGGGTCCGCACGATGGTGACGTGCAAATCAATCGCCCGACTTGGGTATCGGGGCGAAGACTTAATCCCAGATATTACTAAGCAATCGCAAGGACGTGTTGCATTTTTTTTTAATCATTCCGTTGCTTATTGGGGAAGCGACAGCCGATATCTAATCGATAAGTCACTAGCATGCCCAAGATGGACTGATGCAAGCCAGTTGACATCAATTCAACTCAATTGCTCTGACGCTACCAGCGATATGACACTGGAAGCAATTGATAAACGCTACAAGCAGTGTATCACTAACGAGTTTACAGTCGCATGCTGCGACGGCTAGGATATCATGGTCTTACAAAAACCATTAGTACCAGCTGTCGTTTCCCCTTAACTTAGCTGGCACTCAGTTTTCTCTCGTTAAGCAAATGACTCGCCCTCCAGTGATCCTCGTTAAAGTGTACTTCATGCCACTTACAGGGCCTCCGAAAGTTCCTGTATGTTCTTTTTCGTCACTACTTCCCCGTGTTGAGAGTAGTAATTTGCACGCCTGCTGCATGCCTTGGATGTGGCAGCCATATCAGGCTCCCTCATCCAAAAATTGAACCCTGATTCTCCGTTACCCGTACGACGTGTGGGAAGCGCAAACAGGCACGTAGCAGCCCGGTGGTGGTTCCGAGGGGGCATGCAATTTCCTGGTAGGTGCAACAAGTGTCCTGATCACAGAAAAAATTCTCGGTAGCAGGGCAAAAGAATCCGAGAAAAAGGGCCGATTTAACATGACTATCTGTTTTTTTCTCCCTTTACTTCCATTCAAAAAATTTCAGCGACACAGTGTGGAAAGACACGCAACATCAAGTCAAGCGATGAGGGTGACGTGTGCATTTTCTCATTGTGCACATGTTGGCGCGGTCACTTATTAACCCTGGCGCGTAACCTGGCTCGAAGAGTATAATGCTTGTGAAAAACCAAAAAGGAGGAATTTATTTTAAAGAAATTTTGTGAACATTATGTGACGTTAAATTCACGTCTACTGAATGATCAATTCATCGTAACGGTGGGTTATCTCTATTGTCAGAAATCAGCCAAACGTTAGTCTTTTAACATGCTTTGCGACGACGGATGAATAACATAACACATGCGTAAGAAGATGTTCGAAAGGCTAGTGTCTGCAGATCTGCCATTAAAGTATGAACCCACCTCTATGCAATACAGAAAATATCTCCAAAAAATACTCGGTCCTCGGATGCTTGTGTAGCCGCCGTCGCGGTTAGTGAATGATAGGCCTAACAGGACCTTTGACCTTGATATGTGACCTTTGAACCTAATCAAC
Organism: Ophioderma brevispina; assembly: GCA_023653785.1. Taxonomy (NCBI): domain Eukaryota; kingdom Metazoa; phylum Echinodermata; class Ophiuroidea; order Amphilepidida; family Ophiodermatidae; genus Ophioderma; species Ophioderma brevispina. Next base: position 627 of record JAMKCH010045622.1, on the reverse strand, counting down.
AAATGAGGGATCCCAGTTGCACCTATGATCAGTTTGGTTCCAATTGAAAACTTCAACTTTTCAAATGGAGGTCAATTTAATTTTAGCCAATTTTACAACTTGACCTCCTGACCTTTGACATCATCAACAAGTGGGGGGATGCCATGTTGCACTGTGAACCAAAGTTGGTTTAAATCCATCAAGTATGAGGGTGGATATTACAGCTAAATGTTAACCCTTTTCACCAACAGACATCACCATAACAGACAACTAAGTGGACAAAGTGATCCCGATGTGTCTTCCTGCCTTAGGGCAGGAGGTGACAAAAAATTAACAAACTGTAACAGAAAAGGACATTATAACAAAAAACTTACAGATTTGTCTCAGTTTGCGACCAGGGTTCCATGATGGCTTGCGATAACAAGGGGCGGTTTAACACCCTACTCTTACCATACTGGCTGTGATTTACATAACAGGCATGATGTCCAAGAACAGGGCAGAACTGGCCGGCAGACCAATTGATGTCCTCCAAAGATGGGAATTTACAAGGTTTCTATGCCCCCCCCCCCACAACATCAAATAAACCATGGGTCGAGCAGAATTCTGGTATAATCAAGAGTTTCATATGAATAAAAAAAAGCAAGAATG
>JAMKCH010045621.1:0-12371 GCA_023653785.1 Ophioderma brevispina | reverse complement strand
GGTTTCTCTAAGATACATTCTTGCTCATTAGACTCTCTACCGTCTTGGGGTAGTCAAGGAAAACCTCACCTTTTTCTGCCGATTATTACTAGAATTGTGAACTCATCACTTGCAACTAGCTCATTTCCATCAAAGCTTAAGCGTTCTGTAATAGCTTCAGTTATTAAGAAGCCCACCATGGATCAGAATTCCCCCTAGAAAAGTGATCCCCTGTGCGAGATAATAACCATTCCTGTCGCAAATCGTTGGAAAGGCTGTGGCATGTCAAGTGATTTAACTCATGTTGAGAGCAACCACCCTTGGTGAAAAGTACAAGCTGCCTACAGGAGACACCAATCCACTTGAACCACACTTCTCAGGGTGAAAAATGATGTGCTGAAGTCTCTTGATGGTGCAAGGCTGTTTCAGGTATACTGACATGTCCAGCGTTTGGACACGGTTGATCACCACATTTTGCTGCAAAGACTCAAATCGTCGGCTGAATGCAAGACCCACTTAAGTGACATTTTTTGTCGAATTGAGTTTTTGGTGAATTTTGAAAGAGGAGGTATTCGCGCCATAATTTAAACTATGTTTGAAGAATTTAATGATTAAAAAAGGTATTAATTCGAAAAAGAAGATAACGTATGTGCAATTCGCTTTTTCCGCTTAATGCAAGACCAACTGAGCATGTTTGCACCCTTTCAGTGCAAGACCAACGTAATTGCCACTTACGTTGGTCTTGCATTAAACTATTATGCCCCTTTTTTAGTGCAAGACCAACGTAACGTAAGTGGCACTTACGTTTGTACTTGGCATTAAACATTTTTTTCAGTGCAAGACCACCGTAAAGTTGGCATTTACGTTGGTCTTGCAATTAAACAGTTTTGCCACCTCTTCAGTGCCAGACCAACGTAGTGCACTTACGTTGGTCTCTGCCTAACCGAAAATACTGTTTTCACTGACGTTCTCTTCTTTTGTAAATAAATATTTATTACTTTTGTCAAGTAGAAATTATGTCATTTAGATCATACAATACATTTCCTATTTTAATACCTAGTATAATTATGGACACACCACCTATAGAATCCATAAAACACAAAATGTTCTTCCTGCACATTAGTCAACTGCAACTTACGTTGGTCCTTGCATTCAGCCGACGAAATATGGTTTGATAGGGGGTACGTAAATCGCTGGCTCTCAGTATGCATCTTATTAATGTGATAGAACTACTAGGGTTACTGTCAAGAACGAGATTTCCAGAGATCCATACATTGAAATATTCACTTCCTCCCAGGGTTCCATTATTGGCCCATTGGGGTTCACTCTATACACTACACCGTTTGGGAGTATCAATACATAATCAGGTATCAAATTTCATGTCTATGCTGATGACTACAGCTCTTTCTTGAGTTTGACCCAAAGGTCCATGTGACTCCAGCAGTCCCTTACTGCACTGCTTCCTGTACTCTGAAATCAATGATTGGATGTTTGCTAATACTCTGCAACTGAATCAAGAGAAACTGAGTTAGCGTTGTGGCCAGTATTCGCATTCTACCACGGCTCACTAATCTCGACTCAGACTTGGCATTGTGTGCATTCATCCAATCCTCAATGTTAAAATCTGGGTAGTTTGCTTGATGCTTGCCGTGAACATGTCGGTCAAGCCAGTTCCCTTGTAAATCCATCAAATTTAATCATAATCTAAGGAACATTTGGAGGATTCGCCGCTTTATCACCCAAGAGGCTTGCCAAATCAGTTAGAGGGTTGGTCCTTTCACGTCTTGATTATTGTCATCTTTGTTGTTGGTTTCACTGAATGTGACTAGAAGCGTGTTGCAGCGCCTCCAAAACAAAGCTCGCCTTATTTTTAATTAGCCAGACCACCCTCTACTGGCGGTTAAGGGAATTGCCTTGGTTGCTTTAAGAACAGCATCTATAGATTAGGTTTATGTTTACAAATGTCTCATGAACAAGCTCCGTCTTACTTGGTGATCTTGGTTTCTCTACAGAAAGATCCTCTTGACCCGGGACGCAGACTCCGTTCTCACTCGATTACACTCGCCTTTCCTGCTGAGATCTTTAAAAAAGGTGGGTGATTCCCCCTTTGAACTTTCGCTTGCTCCGCTCATATGGAATGAGACAATGCCCCCCCCCTAAGTAGATCGGAAGCTGGATTGGGTCCTGTTTCAGCGCATTTTGAAACATCCTTATTCCCACGTTGAGGTTTATAGTGTTTTTGATGCTTGTGCCTTTATTTATATAGTGTGTTCATTTAAAGCGTTGTGTTCTTATAGACGCTTAGAAATGCTTGTCTAGGTAGTAGGTAGGTCAGGTAGTAGGTGGTGGTTGGGTGTGTTGGTTTGTGGTGGTGGGTGGGTGTGTAGGTAAGTGTAGGTGGTAGGTGGGGTGGGTAGTAGATAGCTGTAGGTAGGTAGATCGTAGGTAGGTAGGTATAGGTCGGTAGTAGGTGGCTGATCAGTTATGTGTTTCTTGCTTTTCCGTTGCACAGTATCATGGAAGTTGAATCTTCTGTATGTCTTGTGGAATGCTCGCGTATTTGGCCGCGGGAATTGTTGTTTGAACTGTCTGTGGTTTGCCGCCCATTTGTTTTGTACTTATTGACAAGTATTTATTATAATTCTCTGCTCTGCCAATCCCTTTTCGCTTCGTCAAAACTACGCGCGCCCGCATTCTTTCCCGCCAAACAAACCGATGACCACGCACATAACCATTTAAAACGTGTATTTCAATGGTAGATTATTTGGTGGTGTGCGCCGGGTGTGCGCCCTTCTAAGCAGACTTGCAGTTGTGTATTCTGTAACAGAATAAAAACATCATGTTCATCATTTTAATCGTCGGTTGCTTTCATTATAATCCACAAACTGCTTAAAAGAAATGAAATACGACACCAAACAGATAAATTGCAAATATTACAAAGCTATTGCCTCAAAAGTCTGTATATGATTACTCCATAGAGAAGCACTGAGTACACGGTAAAAAAAACTCTACTATTTTTTGAGCTTTAACCACATTTTCGAAGCACCACAGGGCCGACGGAGTCCAGCTTCCTTTGCGCAAATAGGCTCACTTCTGTGCAAGCAAATAATGTTTCAATCAAGTATTACATGTTCATCGCAAGCAGGCGCAAGGGCAAATTAACATATTTCAACGGTTCCAAACGAACATTTTTAACCCAATACAACGCGGCATGCAACACCAAAGTTCCCAATGAGAGGGCGCTATTTCGCACCTTCAAAGGTGGGGATGTGTTTTTAAGCCTACTGTAAAATATCATGCAAAAACATACATGCCTTTCAAATGGAAACTTCTATTTTGTTCGCCATTCTTTTTTAAGGAAAATTTATTAATATTTGAAAATAAACATAAACATCGATTACATTTCCCCATATATTTGTACAAAACAATTCTATATGCAAAACTCATGATTAATGAAACTTATACAATTATAATCTTATGTCTAAAATCAAAGGTGACAATTTTCAATGACTAATTACATCATCTTACTCTAAAATCCATATAACTAACTTTTCGAATATTCAGTTCGCAAATTATTTAGTTAAATGATTCTATATTTAATTACTATAATGCAACCTGTGTACAATTCCTGAGTTAAGCGAGTTGAAGTGCTATAAACATGAGCTACAGTCGCAATCGGACTGACCAACCAAGCCAGCAACCAATACTACAGATAGTAATATAGTGGTATTTATCTTCTCATCCACAAAGCAAAGTTCAAAAAAAAAACGCTCATAAGCACCAAGTTAATATTTTCTAACCATTTCGATTTCAAGCACATGATCTCTAACCTTGAAGATTTGCAAGTTATCTTCTTCGACTATAACTGACAGAAACGACATACTTTTCAGGATTATTTGTCCTTACGTTATAATCGACCATAACCCCTTGTTGAAAGTACCCCCCTTAGGCCTCTGTTTTTTGCTTTTAATGAAAAGTTCAGTGATTTTCCCCTTTTTGGGGTGGATTAACCAACACATCAACATTTTTGAGTGGTTTTTAACACTCGTTTTCGAGTGAATGAATTCACTCGTTTTTTCACGCTTTTTACATTTAGAGTGGCCAGATGTGGAAATAAATAAGCCACGGCTGTTTTTTAGTGATAGGTTCTTAATTTTTGTGCGGGAGCACATATCAAAATTCACAAGTTTCCCCTTGTGCTAAGTGAGGAATAAGGGATACGATTTATACGGGGAGACATTTAGAATTATTCAATTGAGCTAAACAATTGACTAGTGTATTCTCTAGTCACACTGATTAAGAAAATGTAAATAGTTTTGCCAAACTTTTTTGGACTTTAAGTTTCGAAATTGGTCCAAGGCCGGGTGGGGTAAATGCAAAACAGTCAAAGTTTTTTTTTTAATTTATTCCAAATTGATTGCTCCTGTTGTACATTATTATTATTGACAAAATTCAATCAATACATCTTTTAAAATACGACCGTATAGGGCAAACGGTTCGTGACCTCTAATAGACCTTATTGTAATCGGAATCTGACATAATGAGCCTATAACTGTGCAACGAAATTACTTAAATTTGTTTTAAAACAACGACCAATATAATAATGTACACACTTTACACGAGTCCAGCATTCTGAATATTTAACCCATAATGACCTTCAACTCAATGTTTATCAATATATTTTTAAACCATAATTAGAGAAACTAGATGCCTCTCTTTTTTAATTCTCATTTTTTCTTTTTTTAAATATAGTTTTTTAATACATTTTAAAACACAATTAGAATATTTTGCAGGATTTTGACCCTATACAAACCTAACTACCCCTTTTTTCTCAATAAGCACAAGGTGAAAACTTGGGAACAGGAAACTCTCCTAAAAATATCAGCTGTGGCTGATTTATGTCCCTTGTTTTCTCTATTACTTCGACTAATGGTAGAATTACATCATCAACAATTTTGACATAAATAAGACGTACCAGTGTCATCATGGCTCGTTTTAGAATATTTAGTGCCCTTGTTGCTTGCTCTGTAAGTGTATTGGTTGCTCTAGCCCACACTAACCAGTTGACAAAGAGATAGAGAATTTACCCTCTAATATTTAACAATATTGGAGGTAACTTCTATACTTCTATACGGTGGCCATTGTGTCCCTGCTGAGAGGCCGCCTTACGAAACCCATAAACATTAATTTTAACTAATCTGTATTCCATATTGTTGCATAATTACTGCGTCAGCCACAATAGTATCTGGATTATTACAATATCTAGCTTATTTAAGGAGGTCACGTTGAAATGCTTTCATTTGGTTTTTCTGCAATTTGCTAATTCTCAGAAGCACAGCGAGGCTATTCCATGACTAAATAAAAATCTAGACCTCTAGCGACCACTGTTTTTTTGTAAACAAATTTCATTGGCTGATGAGATTACCCGAGTGCACTTTCGATTGGCACAAAGGATATGAATTCATTGAATAAGAAAAGTCGTCATTATAACCTAATGAATAATTAAAATTCCCCTATTCCACTGTTTGAGTACGACCTTAATGTACTCTTAAGGGGAAAACCCTTTCATAATGCACTCATTAATACATTAGGGGGAAGTTCTCTTCCCCCTAAACTTCATCTATTGTTTGCGCTTTATTCCGTAAACGGATATGAATATTTAATTTTATGCAAATTAGATCTAGCCCTAGAATAACATATATATGAATATTATTATTTGACTAACATAACGCTCATTATAACCTAGTGAATAATTCATTTTTTCCCCCTATGGTTGTTTTAGTTTGTTAGTATATTCAACACTCACATTATGATTATAAATACTATTATTAAATATATAGTTATTATTTAGATGGACATTGACGTAAGCTAAAGTAGGGGATGCTAAGTACAGTTTAATACCCTACCACCTCTCTCTCTTCATGCTTAGGTTACTTTGAATCATCGCGAGGCTGAAGATCATATCCATTGTCATTTGTGTGCTCACTTTGACTTGTAGATTTTGCACGTGTTCTGGGTGAGCTGAGAAGTATGGTTTTCGACGTATATTTTTCTGCGACTATCACTTGTTTTCTTCTCCACTGCTTTTTTTCATAGCATATTGTGCATAAGTGTCCCTGATGACGATTTTTAACTTTTATTAAAAATTTCATAGAGAGCCAGGTACAAAAAATTAGTTTTCGTTTTCGATGAAAATTAATTTCCACATTTATCAGCTCGCGTGAAGAAACGAGCCTCCATCGATTGGGCACTAATGCAAAGCAAATAATTCAGGTCCGGGGACAATCGACTGATCATTTGCATAAAGTTCTAGGTTCCTTATTACAATCCTACTTATGCATGGCTCTAGTTCTAGATTAAAGTTGCGCCAATGGGAGGCATGTCCCGAAGACGGGCACCCAAGAACAACTTCTGTAAACAGTTTCTCTGGAACCGCTATTGTGGTGGGGGATACCAATATGTCCACGTTTCCTTCACTCCATCGAATACAGTTTTTCTGTTAGGTAGCCACGCTTTGTTTAGAGATCATGGTCCTACGTCAACAGGCATAATCCCTGACAACAACAACGTTGGAACGTTGGTTCCATGGCAGAATAAGTGATGTTCTATAAAAAACGCGAAGACATGAGAAGTGGATACTGGTAGGCAAGCCATAAAATGCCATAACGTATTGCCGCAACGCGTGTGCTACATTTCGGAAACGGCGTTTGCGAGAATAGCAACGCGGTGGAGGCTTCGGACAATTAGACTGACGATTTCTAGGACGTTTTCAATTTAGACCCAACGCGTTGCAAAGTATCTAGCACGCGTTGTGGAAACTCCCAAACGCATTGCAAAAGCCTTCACAACGCGTTTGCGACCTTCACACGCGTTGCGACCTCACAAGCATAAGGTCATAACTAATTGCGCAACGCGTTGTGAGAAGTAGCACGCGTTGCGACTTTCGGCAACGCTTGCGGGCCAACGTGCCAATCAAAATCATGAATTTTCTGTGACGTATTTCAAAAAATAGATCACAACGCCTTGCGGCAATTCGTTATGACCTTATGGCCTTCACAACGCGGTGCCAGCCGTCACAACGCGTTGTTACTTCACACCGCGTGGAAGCAATAAGGGTCATAACTTATTGCTGCACGCGTGTAAGGGTTGCAAAACGCTGGTGACGGTCGCAACGCGTTGTGAGATTTATATTTTTTGAATACTCACATAAATTCTGATGTTGATTGGCCGACAACCGCAACCCTTTGCCTGAATGTCGCACGCTTGACTTCCTCACAACGCGCTGCGGCACGACGTATATCCTTATGGCTTGTGGTCCGTCGCAACGCGTTGGTGAAGCTCTCATCGCGTTGTGAAGCTCGCAACGCCGTTGTGAAGCTCGCAACGCGTCGTGAATGTTTTGCAACGCGTTGCAAAGTATCTAGCAACGCGTTGTGGTCTATTTTGGAAATACATCAAAAATTCATGATTTTGATGGCCTACACCGCAACACGTTGCCGAAATGTCGCAACGCGTGCTCTACTTTTCTCGCAAACGAGTTGCGGCAATACGTTATGGCCTTTATGGCTGCCATATAACTGGGAGCGTATGCGCATTTAAATAAGCGGGACTGGTATAGACCATTAGCAAAACATCCTACGTCACTCCTTTTATTTGCCTGCGAACCCATTCTGCCAATCGTTATGGCCAATAGTATTTAAAATTGCCCAGTGTGTAACAGTCAGGCCGACCTATTTCCAGATACCAGACCCTAACATTTTTACAAAATTGCTGTTAACTGGTCTATAGCTCATACACTCGGAAGCGCACGTGAGGTAGTACTCTTACGTCCCGAAAAAAAACACACTCACGGCCGTTTCATCATTTGTGTCAACGTGATGATTTAGTTTGGACATTTCAGGGCAAAGCATTTTTTACTAATAAAATAATGTAGACATACATATTTCATAAGAGATATATGATGAATCCCATTGCTAACCACCCCCTTAAAGGCTTTTCCTTCAAATGTGGCCCATGTAAAAGATGTTTTTGACCTGAACCGCATGGGAAATGCGTATTTGAATGCATTTTGTCGGTAGTGGTGATTTCTAATGATCGCATTCAAGAAAGGCCTATGAGCAACTTTTTATTATAATGGCCATAACTTTGAGAGTTCCAAAAAAATGTGGTGTTCCAAAAACACCAAAAGGGAGATTGCGAGCACCCTGGTCAAGGTCTTTTTCTGACGCAAAAGGTCTAAGCCAAAGAAAAAAATACACATTAGTATTTTCTTTCATATTAAGACGTATTGAGCCATGGCAAGACCTCACTAATGTTAGTCGAGTATCTACGGAACTTATCCGATGACCCCCCCAGACTCTACCAACCACCATTTTATTGCTAATTGAGTATCAACATCAAAACATTTAATAAATTGGTAAAATTAATGTTTAGATATAGTTAAATCTGTGAATATGTTTAAACAGAATGTTGATCTTATGTTATTTACTGAGACCTGACTCGCTGAGATACTTGGTGTCTTTATTGGAATTAATGACCAGAGGATACAGATTTATAAATGTTCCACGCCAGGATGAAGTGGAATATGTGCATTGGTGATTTATACAAATCACATCTTAATCTCAGCCTCGTCCGTAGCACACCTACAACACTGATCATTTGAATATGCCATATTTCTGATAGAAAGTCCGCATGTGAATTATTTTGTCGTCTATAGACCACCTCCTCTTCAGAATAAACTGAAGACATCTACTTTTCTAACCGTGGTTACTTTTGTGACAGTTTCATGATTTCTATGTTCCCCAGGTAAACTTCTACTGTTAGGTGACTTCAATGTTTCCTAAGGACTGCCCTTAACAATTATGTGTCTCATTTTATGCCCCACCCTGAATTCATCTTATCTTCTTCACATGCTTGGGGTCCTACACACAAGTCTGTTCACAACACCCTTGATCTGTTAATAACAAGAAACTTATAACTGTTATGCTCAACTGAATATCGAATCTGAGCAGATCTTGTATCTGATTCATGCCTGTCATTTCCACAATTGACTCTCCCCAATCTTCCGACCGCTTAAGATTCCTACATCATCACGCTCCTTTCGTATCTGATTACACTGCTTTTTCCCTGCTGCTTTATTCACGCTGCCTTGCAAGTTTTAATGCTTGAAAATGTACACATATATTTTCTCCTTGTAAATGAATTCAACAGCTTTTGGTCCATCTGTACTTGATACCATGATGCGCCTGTCACCACAAAAATCCCACTGTACGGCCATCGTCCAATGGTACAATGAGAATGTTTGCCACCGGCCATAGAGGAGCGTAGGCGATGTTAGCGCAAATGGCGGAAATCGCAAAGTGAATAAGAAATTATCGTTCTCAAATGCAAGCATGCTGTTAAGATGGGCTTTGTCTTCTGCCAAACCAGCTACTACAAAGATCTGTTAAATTCTCGTTTGCCAAAAACGATGTTTCGGACACCTTTTTTCCTGAATAGATTTTCTGAAGAGGCAATAATCGTGGTTCTTTGCCTGATTCTGCTTTCATCATCTATCTTCTTCTCCGCCTCGCCAATGACTTCTGCCAATTCTTCACAGAAAAAGTCAAGAACATTCGCAAATTCATTGATTGACTCTAATGTTAATTCATCCAATTTTTAGGTGGTCCATAAAACTCTCCTCCTGCAGCTGTCTAACTGCAGCCCACTCGCCGAGGATGATCTGACTAAAATCATTCTCAAATCTTTGCTTCAAATCATGTGCACTCGATCCCATGCCTACATGGTTTGCTCAACAACACCTTCCAGGTTCTCTCAACCAGTTTGACCAAATTTGTGAATACATCACTCACAACGGGTACTTTTCCTATCCACTTTGAGCACTGCTTCAATCACACGCACCAATTAATTAACACACCATCACTAAATCGCAATGTTTTTGAAAAACTACCCGACCGGTATCACATATTCCATACCTGGTAAACTCATTGGAAATCTGTTGCTCTCAACTTCAACGATATTGAAATTAATAATTTGGCAGAACCTCTCCAATCATAGGCGTAAATCCCGGGGGATGGGGGGGGGGATATATCCCCCCATTTTTGATGGGGGGATGTCCAATACGATCATCCCCATGTTGATGCCGTTCATGTGTTTTTTACCAAAAATAAACCTCAATTTTGCATAATAGTTAAAAAATGATAATTTTCGCGCATTTTGTTCTAATTACATTACATTTAACTATTTTTAGAGCTTCTAATAGGGCAAATTTTGGCGCGCTTCGCGCGCACATGTGCCAAGTAATGTATCTTTTCACCACAATCAGTGTTCAAACTTTTCATCACCCCATCCCCCCAAGTCAAAAAGAATTTACGCCACTGTTCCTCCAATCACTCTACAGATCTCGTCACGGAACAGAGACTGCACTTGCATCCGTCCAAAATGACAATCCTCAGGCCTTGGATAAGCACAACATGTTCTTGTCCTTCTGGATCCTTCAGCAGCGTTTGATACGCTTGATTTTTACATCATGCTGCAACGTTTTCATGACAAATTTGGAATAACCGGTTTAGCATTCTTCCAGCGGTACTATGGAAGCACAAGTGTATCACTTTTCCCTATCCCTAGATATGAAGCCTTATCCCAATAACACTCTGTTAACTGAGATAACGCTTCGTTAACTGGAGATAACAAAGCTTACCACCAATAACGCCCCTTATCTAGGGTTAACAAAGCTGAAAACCCCAAATAACTTCGCATTCTCTAAGTTAAACAAAGCTTACTCGAGCTAGCAGAGCTGAAACCCCAAATAACGACCCTTTATCTGGGGTTAAACAAGCTTATATCTTGGGATAAGGTTCTTATCATCTCGAGATAAGGCACGCCGCATGATAAGAAAGTTGAACCCCAAATAACGCAATTTATCTGGAGTAACACCCCTTATCTAGGGTAAAAAACTGAACCCTAAAATAACGGTCCTTATCTTGGGTTAAGCAACGCTGAACCCCAAATCACGGCCCTTATCTAGGTTTAACAAAGCTGAAAAACCACCCAATAACGGTCCTTATCTAGGAGGTTAAACAACGTCTTACCTTGGGTTAACACAGCCTGAAGAAAACACAAAATAAAGGGTCCCTTATCATGAGTTAACACTCCTTATCAGGAGTTAAGCAAGCTTGAAAACCACCCACCCCAAATAACGGGCCGCTGGAGATAACCGAGCTGAACCCCAAATACGACCGTTATTTGGGGTTCAGCTTTGGTTACCCCAATAAGGATCGTTATTTGGGGTTCACTTTGTTATCTCTTGAGTTAACTGATCTCGTTATTTGTGATATACATGGGCCTTATCCCCGCGATAAGGTTTTCTTACTCGAGATTAAGCGTTGTAACCACAGACAAGGACCGTTATTGGCGTTCAGCTTTGTTAGCTAGAGATAAGGACCGTTAATTTGGGTTCAGCTTTGTTAAACCTAGATAAGGACCGTTATTTGGGTGTCAGCTTGTTAACCCTAAAAAGTGACGTTATTTGGTTCAGCTTTGTTAACCCAAGATTAATGCCGTTAGTTTTTAGGGTTCGCCTTTCTTTATCTCGAGATAAGCTTTGTTAACTTAAGATAAGGACCGTTATTTGGGGTTCAGCTTTGGTTCCAACCCCATAAAACGCGTTATTTGGGGTTCACAGCTTTGTTAACCTCCAGATACGAAGCGTTTTTATCTCCAGTTAACGGAGTGTTAATTGGAGATAAGGCTTCCTTATCTAGGGATAAGAAGAAAGGATACCTTGTGCTTCCATAGCGTCAACTTCTTTATGGTGCTCACCCAGGGCTCAGTAATTGGCCCTCTCCTCTCATTCACATGTTATGTGCGCTCAATGGTGTTGGGATGAGGAGATTTTCATATAATCCACTGAGGAACAGGAGAGGAATCCAAATCAAAAGAACAACACTTATAGCGACCAGGGACGAGGCCCAAATGTGGATAATTAAGAGATATGGTTGCAGATGTCCAGCGGACTATGGTGGTGTCTAGGGTGTGTGTCCGTACGCGAAAGGCATGGGCTGTTGCGGTCTGTTTTTAATTCAGTGGACGGGTTGGTGTCCTTTTTGCTATAGTGGTTCTCACTGGCCGGCGGGCGGTACACCGCGGGGCGCGCGGGGGTGGTCGGGGGTCCAATCCCCCTTTCTGTCACTCGGAAAAACCCCGTCAGAGGACACTATCCTCATGCCAGTTTTGGTAACGTGCCCCTCATTACAGGGCACGTGCATCACCTTTGGATCGCCTCAAGGCCCATATGGCATCTCAGTTGCTTCCCCACTAAATTTGTTCGTGGAAGCTTCTCACGGAGGGCAACAGATCGACAGTCACACACTCTGTGAAAACACAGCATCCGA
>JAMKCH010045620.1:0-11902 GCA_023653785.1 Ophioderma brevispina | reverse complement strand
GCTGATTGGTATCTGCCACATTACTTTTCGTGTTAGATTATATATTTTTTTCAGCGTGCATTTTTTCCGAATGCACTGGGCTCTTTCAGCATGCACGGGTCATTCAGATAATGGCCCCCAACGGGCATCAGATAATGCACGCGGGTCACAAAAGTCACAATGCTATTAGCTACTAGAAATACGTCAATCAGTTGATAATCGACTTAATGCTCAATATCCCAGGAGTGCAATGTGTTTGGGGTGTATAATAAGTATAATAGGGCTGTTTGATATTAGAGTGTTCGGTGCCGCATGGCTCAGAGCGCATAGCTCTGTAGCAGGCGCGTATGTTCAAGGTATTATGTTTGATAGAGATTACGTTTGCAGGGGAAGTTCTGGAGTTTGGTACATTCAATACAAAACCAAATTAAAAGTCAGCTGAAAAATCATCACCTGAAATCAGGATGTAAACCAAGTTGAGGTGTCAAATTCGGAAACCCAATGTTATGCATGCAAGGTAAATGTTTCCAAATTCATGCGTGACATGACATGATCTCTTATGTTTCATGGCTATCCTTAAGGAGGCATTATTGCATGATTGATTTTGAACATGTTGAAAAACACATTTAAGATAATCGCTTACCCCGATGCTGGTAAGTACTTCATTGAAAAGTACCACACTATGACTTGAATGCCTTGAAAATATATATATTTATTACTCTTTCCCTGGAGAGGCCAGCGCACGATAGTGTTGAAAAAAAAAAACCCATGTGCGCTTGGCCGGATTCGAACCGGCGACCTTCGTATTTACATGCACGACGCTCTAACCGACGAGTATCAAGCAGGGTTGGTAGAAAGGCGATAGATATCATCTATAGGTGTTAGGTTAGAAGGCGTCTTTATAGCTTCAAATGCCATTGAAACTAGTCTGTCTACAGTAAGTCTCAAATCTTGATCGATTACGCTCAGCTGTGACAACGGAGATACAGGATGCTTGCGCTGTGCCGTATGTAGTTATAAACGGTACGAGATGAATAGTTTGTGTCACGTGTCAGGAAACCAGGTCACGTGTCAGGAATCAGATATCGGTTTGCTCTTCGGGGGCGGACCGATATATATAAATCCGACTATGTTATCAGGTCTGTAAATATGGCCCTCTGCCCAGAGTGCTATTATTTTTCCAAAAGACCACGGTTTATTATGTCTACACTGTACAAATTTACCGTTTCCCTATGATTCAAAAGCCGACGTACGAGGACGATAATCGGTTGGTTTTCCAATGTAGGGATACGTACGTCATTTTTACTGAATGGGTACCCGAAGCAAAATAATAAACCAATCCAAGCCGTGACGTCATCAAATCGTTATTTTTTTCCAAAAATGGCGTTATTACCATAATAAATGCCTTTTAAGCTTCAAAATATGTATATTGTCTTTATTAATTAATATCCAATTGTCCCCGCATGAAAGTGAAAAAGATGGGTCCATAAGTCTACAAACTGAAAACATTGTCAGCCGGCTAAATACCTTACCGTGGACTGTAATGAGAGACGGATCCCGTGTTAGTATCGCAGGGTTACAGGCCACTTGCGCGCTGGGGGGGGGGCGTGCGGGTAGGTATGCGTCAAGGAACATGCCTGCATCGTATGTATACCCTCTACGAACTTAGGATCTAAAATCTATGGTGTCAGTCTAACGTAAATTCTTGTGTTGAAAAAATATTGGTTCTCGTTTAAAGTATTATGTGAAAAGCGCGTATATCTTAATTAACGAGAACAAGCTTTTTTGTACTTCAAGGACGATACGTTTGAAAGTAAATATTGATCTTAAATATAAAATTCCTTATGTTATAATTTGTCAAATTAGAAAGCCTTCAGAAGTTTAGCTGCTATACTGAACTTCCTACCTCTGTGCCGTGGACGTCAGCGCGAGATTTGATGGGCCCACCAGTAAACCGCACGCACTGGCTTAAAGCGACGGCGTTTTACAATCGCCCGCACAAAGATGACATACATTGGGACGCGTGCGTACAAGCTGCGTCAATGTTATGACATCACTGCACGGAGGTAGCGCAATGGACTATATCATGTTTGCCTCATAATAGTAGGCCAATGAGAATTAAGTGTAATGCAAGAACCAAAATTCACAAATAAAATCGTTTTCAATGCAGAAAACCAGTTCATTTTTTGTACATACATGTCTGCGTTGGTCTTAACATCTAAACAGTGGGCATTCGAATTGGTAGAGAAAATTCATATGCATTTATATGCAAATCGTCACTGATGGGTTGTTTTGGAAAAAGTAAGGGCAGTGCGAAAAGTATATCTTCTGTCAATTTTCATGACGCGTTTCAAATCACTAATGGAGTTTGTTTTGGGAGGAGGTGCGAGAAAGATTAGCCCTCTAAGCGTCTTAGAGAGGCTGATTTTCTCGCAATTCCAGATCATTTTCAAAACAAACTAATCACAAGGAATTGCGTCAAGGTTTTTTGGCACTATTTATAGAGTATAACTTTGGACATGATGGAGTATAGAAGAGTTGTTAATTTATTTTAAAAACTACCTCAAATTTAGATAAATTACGGTTAATTATTAATTGTTAAGGTAATGATTGAATACTATTGTTTTCTCAAGTATATGACGGATAAGGAAACAGCCTCATTGCATTCGACAGGATAATTGCACTTTACCGTATGGGTCAGTGCAGGAGCACTCGAGCCTCCGGCTTTCGTGCTGCCTGCCCTGACCCATACGGTCGCGTGCAATAATCCTGTCGAATGCACTAGGCTAGATCCTTATCCTTATCATCGAATTTCTAGTATTGATTGGGTAAAGTATACGACAACCTCTCAGAAACTCAGGAATCGTCGACAGCCCCAAAAGCTTTTAAAATGAATGACAGAATAAAAAAAATTACTATATGGTTCAGGAATGGGTTTGCCATAAAGTTACGGTCAAAGTCAAGCTTCACCTGGACCCAGTTGTTGTCGTTTGCCAATAACAAACAGGTGTAAATTGAACAAAAAGTCCAAAGAAGAAATGAATAAAGTTTTAAGTTGCGAACCCAATGATATGCTGGGTCTAAGAATAACCAAAAATTCTTCATGATTTTTTTTTTCGAAAACGTGTATTTTGGAAATAATTAATAAAACCGAACATCTGAGTTATTGAACAGACAATAGCTGTCAACATTCACTGGGCAGGCAGACTTTCAAGTGCTGCTTTTATGTTACTTTTGTCTTCAATTAGGCATTGCGTAATGGGTTATTTATGATTTATTTAATGTTCAATACCAACATGCCGATCTCATTTGTGTTTACTATAAAATGTGTGGTGAATCAGGTAGTTAAGAAATATCATTTTACCAATGATGTCAGTGAGTATTACTTAATGTTTTCTTTGAAAATAAGTATTTGAAATTATGGCTATAGTAGGTCTACACATTCTGTGAGAACCCAATAAATGTTGTAAATAAACGTGAACATTATAAATATTACCATTTTGCATATCTGTGTGAGGGTGTAGTGTTAGTGAGATGTGTTTATGCGTGTGTGTGTGTGCTGCGTTTTTATAGTGCTTTGAATTTTAGGCAGTTGTTATTCAATAAACGGTTATTGCCATTATTAAACATAATGCATATGGAAACGTCGTATAAGAGTCTACACGAAAATGCAAAATTTGGTCCAAAACATTAAGGTTAAATCAGCGATTTCCCGAGCATTGCTAGCCTCAATCTCTCTTCTATCTCTCCCTAGTGTGTGGTGCGCGTGTGTGGATGTGGGTGGATGTATGTATGTGCGTGGGTTAAATTAATTTACCAGATGTCGATGCCACCTGATCGGTAAAACATGGAAATCCACAAAAGAATGAGGTAAAATGTCACATATGGAGGATCCAAAGGCCAACTGAGTCCAAAATTGCAAAAACGAATGGTCGACTAACCTTTTGTGCTAGTGAAGTATACATGTTAAATGCGATCAAACATGGGTCATGGATGCAGGTCGGAACTCCCTAATGTTTAATATGGTCAAAGACCACATACGAGGTCAAAGGTCATATGAGTCAAGTTTGGAAATAGAGTGGTAAGTTAAAATTCATTTTAGAAGTTGAAATCCCAATTCTCTACCACACTTGGTATATATAGATGAATCTTTGGAATTAGTTAATGAGGTGATCTCCATTTTAAGACCATTCAGTTCCAGAGACATACTTTTCATGTTCAAAGCCACAGTCTCCAACTTTCCTCGAAACACCTAAAACAATAGACTGGAAATGAGGGTAAATTGAGCTCATTTTCGGAATCTTTTTGAAAATCTAAGTTCCAGAGACCCCTTTTTTGGGCCCAAAATCAGCTCCGGATGCTCCATTTCTGAATCCGGGAGGGCACATAACTACCCAAAAATACAATTGAGGGTGACCCCTCGCCCCCCCCGGGCATAAGAGTTCTATTCTGCTCGATTTGTCCAACTAGTATACTTACTAATAGGGACAATTTAACAAAAGATAGGACCAAAGCTCCCCTTATATCAACGGTTATTGCAATACTTTATATGTCCAGTAGTACACATGTGTATGTTCCCAAATCTTTTCAATTTAACATTGACCCCCCACTTGTCAAATCATCTTACCGCTGCGCCAAACATCGCCAAGCCATTACTCCAGGGTCGGCTTCATTCCCAACGATAACATCTTTTAAAATGTAATTTTATTCGTATGCTGTCAATTTAACTTAATGCGATTCCAAAATGCATCTCTATTATGTCCGTTAAAATTAGTAAACAAAGACAAAAAAGAAAATAATAGTAACAAGGTAATTTTATTTATTTTGGTTTTTTTTATTCAAACAACCTATCAGTGATGATTTGTCTTTTGTAAGACTATTCTTGTCTAGCAGTAAGTTTGAGACTGCTGGGCTCCATGTTGGGTTTTCGGCAAGTCGGAAGTTAAGTGATGATTGATTCGTGTGAAGTCAGTTGGAAGGTCCGATCGTTTGCTTGGAAGAAAAAATAGCTTTTGTTTTTCAGGCCCCTCTCTTCATCGTGTTGCTTTGGCCAATCTTTGGGTATCAAAGATAAGTGTGTTAAGTCAAAGTTTATATAGAAAGAGAGGCAAAACGGTACGTAATCTTTAGGAAATTCACCGTCTCGCATGTTTTCCGATCCACAAAGAAAATAGAGTACCAACACTAGAAAAAGCAATGGGGCCTCGCTGGCTTCCACAGACTGTGGGTGCCGCTTTGCATATACACTAATCGTAGTGATACACATTAATGTATGTGTTAGAGGTGGGCCAGGTGTACTAATAGTGTACATGGATCATTGCTGATCAGATTACATCTATTTTGCTCATAATGCAATGCGCGATTAGGGGAAAAGATGTATTCATTCGGAGGCGGTTTATTTAAATTCACGACGACTGTGTGTCATTTCATCGTTGTGGTTGGCCATGGGTATGGAAAGAATTTAACCACCCAATAGCACCCAACATCCAACATGACTGATATTTTGGCGGGTTTGTTTGTATCGAATGTCCATTATGTGTGTATACAAGCACCCAAACTGATATTATTCCGTGCAATATTCAAAATGTCAGCGCCCAGACGGACGACTGGTTTTGAGATGCGTTCACCCCTTGTGTTAAGTACATCATGTTGTGGCGTATACGTGGTGTATACATTTGCTGTTCTGTTGGTTATTGGTGACCAGGGCCCGTAGCCGGGGGGGGGGGGGGGGTTGCGGGGTTGCGGAGCACCCCCAAAAAGGACAAAGATTCCGGTGTATGGTGTAGGAAGGTCACTTTGTCATTTTAAAGGTCCGCTTGTGATGTTAAAAATTTGCTAAATTGTGTTAAATTTGGTTGTCGTAAGGGTGTGATTGCATTGTATATGACTGAAAAGTGTTGGATACTATTGCATTACAAACTGCTGTTGTTTGTGATGATACTATTTTAACGCGCGAGATGTCATGCCAGTTCCTCCCCCAGTCTTCTAGAATCTGGCCACGACGGATGAAAAAAATGGGTCAACCGGCGAGGCGCATCGAGCCGAAAAAAATATGGTTTTTTTCGGTAAAAAAAAAGTCCACTTCTGGGAAATCCGCACCCCCGGTAGCACACCAACATTATAATTCATGGACTACGGGCCTGTTGGTGACATGGGTATAGACCGTGTTTAATGTGTTATATGTGTCGATGGTGAAAGTAGTCGGTTAGAGTAGCCTCGGGCGCACACAGGCTTTAGCAGGTAAGTGCGGACAGAGGTGTGTAACTGTAAGATTATCGCGGAAAGATATGGGTTTGTGTGCTCGGGAATAATCCTTGTCAAAGATAATTCATAAATTCGCAGCGTTGTTAAATGTTCAAGTGACAGGAAGCGTTAATTCATAAGCAGGTAGCTTTAACGGGTTTATGCATGTCTTGAATAGTTTTTCAACTCCGTTTACGTTAGTCATTGATAAATCAGCGCCACCAGTGACCGTTTTTTATTGTTTATATATGGTGTTGCCTTCTGATCAGGCTGCCGATTCTTTTTGTATCTCAACTATTTCTTGCATAGTAGTTAATTATGCTAGCGAGTTGCCATTTAGTAGGATTGTTTTGGTCTGTTCTAAACAGGCTAGGAATTAAATCGTAGCTATTTTAATGTTGTGTGTTTCGAGTATTTGTTTTTTTCAGTGATGTGTAACACCGAGCCTTTTAGTACGTGTCGGGATTGTTGGTAATATAATGTAATAGTTTGGGCCTTACAAGTTTTTATGAATGGAGAGCCGCGTGTGGGAGTTGCCGAAAGCAGCGAGGAAGTACCCATGCAAGTTTTGTAGAATTTTCAAAGATGTTTTAATGTCAGAAGTCATGCAGCTTCTAAGTAATCGTTTCTAGTACTCTTTGCTTTTGCGTGTGGGGGGGGATTAGTGCGGTAGTTTTTGCTTTAATTATGTTGTCGGAGACGAGTTGTGGTCGGACTTATATATGGGGTTAGCTATGTCAATCTTAATGGTTCCGCTCAGTAGTTTGGTGCCATTAGTTTCATTATTAGCTGGGGCTTTTCGTTGATCTACAGAGTCGGTTGTGTAGCTATTAGCTTTGCATGTTGTTTCTCAAACTACTTGTGCACTTAGTCAACTTTTGCCCCAATTGTTCACTGGCAGTATGTAAAAGGATGCGTGTGCATGAAGTAAGTGTTTGTGCAAAATCTGTAAATGTGCTTCATAATTCGGGAATTAAATTAATTAGGAATGATTGCTATCTAGCACAGTCTTTCATTACCCTCTCCCAGCCTTCTGTTGTGTAGGAATGATTGCGCCTCCTTCTTGCAGAAGTCGGCATTTTCGAAAGTCTTTGTTGAGGCATTGCGTTTGCCTATGTAAACTTTTGCATGTTCCTTCACATCTGTGGCCACATAGCTTACGCCAAATTTAAAAGAAGGGGCGGGGGGTAATGCAAGTTACATTAGAGGTAACTTGTTTTTGCGGCCTTGTGTGTAAATTTGCTTTTCCACCCGTTTAGGACATTATAATCTTTGGGGTTATGTAATTGCAAACTTAAAGGCAAACACCAAAAAGAGCTAGAGCAAACAATGGCTGAAGGCAACACGCCAAATTGGGCTAGAGTCTTAACACCAGTAATTGATTTGCTATTAGAAGTCTTGAATTTATGCGATTGATTGAAGGCAAATGCCAAAATGGTGAGAGCAAAACATTCAGTAGATGTGCTAACTAAATTCATGGAGGCTTTGAGGCAAATGCCAAAATTGGCGAGACCAAACGCTACTGAATTTTGCTATTATATTCAGTTAATTTATTGTTGACAACTTGAACGGCAAATGCCAAAAGGGGATAGTGCAAACGCTCAGTAGGAATCTGCTACCTTCTAATCTAAAATGGTGAACAGCGTGAGGCTAACCGCCAAAAGGTGCTCGAGCAAACGATGAAGTAGGGTTTTTGCTTATGGTCATTCAAAACTCAATGTTGAACATCTTGAACGCAAACATCATAATAGTAAAACAACGCCAGGAAGGATATTGGAAAAAAAAACTCAAGGCAAACGCCACGATGAAAATAAGGATAATATCCTTATGTACTACTGTGATATTCTTTCAATCTCAAAATATATACTGCCCCTTACTTTATTGTATAGTTCTTGAGCACTTATATATCTCACAACCCGTGATGAAGTATAGAAATTGATGAGAGGAGTGCCTGTTATTAAATTACCTCTCGGATGAAAACTAAGAGGCCACAATGCATCTCGCTTACTTGTGTAGTCCGTTGTATAAATAATTCATTGATTAATCCGTTATTGAAATAATCAAGAAAATGTACATTAATAGAAAATAATTCTTTACCTAGGAGTCATCTAATTGAAAAGGCGGTTTACCGACACTCTAGTGAATCGACCCCACCATCAAGAGGAAAAACTAAAAAGTCATGATGATGCAACCTATATTACACCAGTGAACAAAGGGGAGAGAACAAAAAATTGATGATCAAATGACCCCCATTAATTAAGTGTCGTTCATTGTGGGAGGCATCTTTGAGTAGTCCACTTATTCAGGAGGAATTTTGATCCTTTGTACCTAATGAAGTTGTTAGGGGTAGATTGATGCACAAAGCTTCCAGGTGAGTTTTCTTTTCAGTCAAACTAGGGTCCCTGTCAGAATTTTAGTTTGTCAGGTCAATGTTATGTGGTCGTCCCACACATGCTCGGCGATCGCCAATTTTGTGTGTGCCAGTTTGAGTCGCTTTCTGGTGTTCATCGGTTCTCTTGTTCAATGATCTGCCAGTGTATATACACTTTGTCCACATGATCCACAAGGAATAGAATAGATAACTGTGTTGTCATAGAGGTTAGTAGCTGGGAGTTCACCCGTAGATTCTTCTTCTTCTGTAGAACTTTGCGAATAGTCTCAGAGGTACCCGACACGTAAGGCAAAATAACTGTAGCATTAGGAGTACGATCATTGGTAGAGACATTACCGGCGCGTCGCGAGGCGCGAGGTGAAAAGTCATGGACGAACTTTAAAGGGTAATTGCCAGCTTCAAAGCCTTGTGAGTGAGCTTGTTCCAAATTCCTTTTCGATAGGATGCTTCGACAAGAACTAGAACTCAATTTACTGGCGGTGTCTTGATCATATCTTTTTGTCTCTCCCTTTGGTCAGTGGTGGAGATAAGGTGAAACTCACACTGTTTATAGTTTTCTTTGATGATGGCATTCGTTAGAGTGTCGAAAGTCAAACCATGGAAAGAGTATTTTCTAGAGGGACGGAAGTTTGTACAAGTCGTTCCAATCAATGTATACATTAGTTGACAAGGTATCACGATATTGTTCATTCTCACAAACACAAGTTTAATGTGCGTAAATCCTATAGGATATTAGATTTGTTTTCTAAAAACAACAAATCTATGATATATGGTCAAGATCTTCTTTAATCCTCGCACGTTTCTTTGTTTTATTCACGTAGAATAGGAGAGTGGAGCAGTACATGGAATTATATGATGAGGCCTTTTTAGGTTATATTTTTATTATTTTTCGTGTAATATGCACAGACCTAACTCTCGGGTATCAAGACTTAGTGAGTATAGGGATTTATTCAGTCAGGTATATAATTCCTTGATTGAAGCTTGCCCCACCCCCCCCACCGGAAGGTGCATGCAACTTATAAACGGTAGGAAGACCCGCGTAGCCCTTAGTGACTTAATCAAGCCAGAGGAGTATTATGCCATAGAGATCTGGTTCTAGTTCTAGTTCTTGTACGAGTTCAACACCCCAGGTAGGGAAAAACGAACCGGTGTCGAATTATAGTCCGCGTACTCACATTCGGTTTCACCGGTAAGGAATAGGCACTCAATTCAGTGTACTCTTCACTCAACATTAAGTTTTCACGCTTTATTCCGTTATCGTCCTATGGAGCCCGGACTATGGCTCACGCCGGACTATAGTTGCTTTCATTCACACCTGGGGTTCGTTCCGAAAGTGGTCGTAGACGACAGCCGTAGCCTCTTTCTATCGCAACTTTTGCGTAAAGTTTACACTTACGATTTTACTGCGTTCCCGAAACTTAGTATGCCTTTAAGATTTCTTCAAAACTTAACGAAAATCTACGTCTGTCGTACCCAGCACGTAACGACTATTTCCACGACTGTATAACGTTTCCTGAACTTAACTTAGTCGCAGGGTTATCTAAAGTTATGCAAATTTCTACGTCTACTCAAAGTTGACGTAGACGTGACATGTAACGATATAAGTTGACATTTTGACATTAGGAAGACTAGTATTCAGTGATTTTATTTGGAAACGGGCATGTGAGACTGGGGATGATTGTAGGAGACTATTCCACACATCTTGAACATGTTCGAGACGAGGAAGTCGGGGGGGGGGCACCCTTGTGTTTTGGTTTGGGTGTGTGTGGGGGTGCATGCTTGTGGGGGTAGTGGTATGTGTGTATGTGTGTGAACACTCGGAGGTCTTTTGGGACACGCCCCTAAAAATGTGAGGTTGAAATACAACAAGAGGTTATTTATGTAAGAAACCAGGAATCAATGTTTTTAATGTGAGAAAATCCGACAAGGGATAGGCCTACATATTTCTTTCAATATTAGGTTTTGAAACGTCATTGGGTGACACTGAGCAAAAAAAACGAAACTAAAAAAAACTCCACAAAAACACATACACACTACACCACACATACACCCCACACATTTACACCCCACAGGCCCAAACCACACACACAACCAAACACAAGGGTGCGCCCCCCCCGGTTCTCTTCTCGAGCATGTTCAAAACGGTTGGAATAGTCTCCTACAATCATTTCTACCCTTGCCTCACATCCCTTTTCCAAATAAAATCACGAATACTAGCTTTCCATAATGTCACATAATGTCAACTGATATGTTACATGTCAAGTAGACGTAGGAAATGTGCGTAACTTACGATAATCCTGCGACAAAGTTAAGTTTCAGGAAACGTATGAACAGTCGTGAAATAGCGTACGTGCTAGTTACGACAGACGTAGATTTTCGTAAGTTTTGAAGAAAATCTAAGTGCTATATATAAGTTTCGGAACGCAGTAAATAGTAAATTCGTAGGTGTGAACTTTACGCAAACGTTGCGATTGAAAGAGGCTAAGACTGTCGTACGACCACTTTCGGGCACGGACCATGGTCGTATGTGTGTACAATTTTTTAATTTTTATTACGTTCACTTATTTGAGCTTTGAAAATAGCTGGTCAGATATGTGTCTTGTAGACTCTGAAAGAGCATTCCAGTCATTTACGGCTTTGGAAAGAATGAATGTTTGTAGACATCTTTTGATCGGTTGCATTGGAAATAAGAGCTTGCTGTGGAGATTCCTAGTGAAGCGGTGTACTGGGTGCAATAGGTTTTGGACTGGGATGGCTAAGTGACCTTCGTAGGCTTTCTGGAACAAGGAGAGCTGGGCAATCTTACGTCTGGTAGCTAGTTAGTTTGGCCCAGTTAAATTCTTGCAACATGGCGGATGCACTGCTACGACTGTTTTTTACGTGTTTTCACGTGCTTGCCCTGGTTCAAGTGGAAAATTCGGTCCACGGTGGTAAGGGTTCCCACACTGCCAGCGCAAATATGCCAGGGAGGGTCGAACAAGTGATCTGTAGGCTATGTTTTTCTCTGTTATCCATGAAAATTAGTTTATTAAACCAGAGATCGGTTAAGCTTTTGCAGCTATGTGATTGATCTGATTATCCATTTTAAAATTACAGATTCACCACCAAGGGAAGAATGTGAGTGTGTTCCGGTAGACGGTACCATTGAAGAGTAGTTGTATGATTGGGTTGTTTTGAATTTGTTCTTTTGAGTACAAAACATTGGTCTGCATTATTAAATTCACCCATTCCTTCTTCCAGCTACAAAGTCGGTCAAGGTCCTCTTGAAGCAAGTTAGCGTCTGCGTCC
>JAMKCH010045619.1:0-35776 GCA_023653785.1 Ophioderma brevispina | reverse complement strand
AAGCTGGTGGTTTCAGGATTTAGCTACTGTATCGTGTTATCAATTGAATGATGGGGTGGGTGGCGAATTAAGGGCGATTGATTTGCATATTTGGCTTGCTTGGTACTTGTATTTTGGGTCATATGAATGTGATACGATTGTATACATTTATCACATTAAAAAAAATGTCAGGGAAAGTGACAATAAAAGTTTTTCTGTTGCTCTTAATGTATTTTAGATGTTGTTTGTAAGATTTAATGGGGGGAAATAGGTTTGGGCAAATTGTAAATTTGTAGAAAAAAATATTTTAAACACGTTTAAATATCAAAAGATGATTTATTTAAAACATTTGCTTCCTGTTACACTAAAAGATTTTATGCTTCTGATAAAACAGATTGGTGTGGGGGGAAAAACATCAAAAATTAAAATAAACAAAAAAGTGATTTACAGTAACGGTTAATTTATTTATGAAGGATGAAATTGCTTCCTCCTGAAGAATTATTCCCAAAAAGCTTAATGCCCGTAATTGTGAGCTTGAGACAACTTAGGCCATCCAAATTGAAAAATAAACTTAGGCAGGAGAATAGCTATGTTTATGGTAGGTGCACCATACGTTAGAACATAGGATGGATCTGTAGTGCGTCAGTTGTTTACAATAGTGGCAAAACGTAAGTTTGAGTGGTAAGATAAAAAGCCACCCCCCCCCCATTACATGTTTGTTAGGTAACTTATATCAGTGATCTTTCATTTTTGTGCACCCACGATAGTGGGTGTATGTTATGTCAGGCGAAAAATATGTTTGTTTCCTGTAATTGAGGAAAATTAGTAAGGTCATTTGGTCAGATTTTTGGTGGGCCCACAAGCATTTCGGTCAGGACCACTTGCCATCTGTTGTGCGTGTGTTGTGTGTGTATGGTGTGTGTCACTTAATGGTTTTTTTTTTGAAAGAGCGGTCCCCAGTCGTATTCTTTGAATATGTGAGCGCGAAAGCCAAGAAACAGCAAAAATCTTGTTTCTTTTAAAATTAAATTCACATGTTTGGCTCTACAATGAACACTCATGCTACTATTTAACACTTTTTTGGTCCGTTCTGAAAGAATTGCAGAAGGCCACAAGGGATTACTTGGTCGTATGTCTGGGTGGTCTGTGTACAGTGTGTCACCCCAAAAGAATTTAACCTTTATTGCCTTCTGTATATTTGTTTATTCCATTAATTTTCTGGAATCTGGATTCATGTTTTCAGAATTAGAGGTCAGTATCTAAATCAATGAGAGTAAGATAATCTCACAAGATGCTATTTAGTGTTCATAATTAGCCCATTCTGAAAGCGATTCCTATGAAGGGACGATTGCCATCACTGTAATAATACCACGATGGAAACTTTCGTGCTTGACCACAGATATTTGATATTAGTAGATAGAGTTGTACTTGTAGCAAGCAATTTTACTTGTTATGCCCGTTAGCTATCTCATACACGGATCTGATTCCTCCTAGGGCGTGTACGGGAAGACGTCATCATCATTATTATTAAATGCCAAAGCTGTGTATAATTACATGACTCCATGTATTTCACCAATTTTAAGTGGTAAACATTTGCTTCAGATTTAATGTGTTTTCACATAATACAGTTATAAAATTTTTTTTTTACTAGTAGTCAAAAATGTTTATTTCCACCATTTAAGTCGGGGAACCTGTCAATTTTAATTGTCAACACAAATAAGCGCCCAACATTTTTTGTGGAAACGGACCTGTGCACTGTAGTACATGACATCCCACTGCCACGATGAAAACGATGACAAGCTTTCCATTGAATGGCTTTCCAGGAAATATTAGGTTGAGGCCTCATGCCTTGGGTATTGGCAACTAAGCTTTTGGCATGCTCCTAGTTATAGTGGGTCCACTGACCTCCAACAACTTTGTAATGATGGCAAGGGAACCCGCATACAAAGGATTTTTGCCATCGGCTCTTCTCACAATTCTGTCTTGGAATTATTTCTAGCTGTTAGAACTAATTGGTGTAGAGTAATTTTAAATTTTTCAGTGTTTATTTATTCTTTTTACTATAAATAAAAAATTATAAAAAGTGTTTTATTTTAGGGACATTGTGAAGTATAGATATGGAGGGGGGGGGGGGGGGGGGGGGGGGGGGGGGGGGGGGGAATATGGCCATGAAAAAAAAATTGTGTATAAAAAATTGGCAATCAGTGAGGAAGAAAGGAAACTATATACTTGACCTTGATAGGTATGGACCAGTGCGGATGGTTTTGGATAATTTATATAGGAAATAGGCAACAATTTAAAGAATTTGCCATGACACATACACCTATTAAGAATTTTGGGCCTCTCAACCTCAAAATTTCAGACCGGACATGCTTTCCGGGAAAGCCCCGCCACCCACCCTTCAGATTTCCACAGTGTTGGGAAACATAAAAGACCCATATTTACCGAGACCAAATTAGATACACACTGGAAAAAATGAAAGCTGCCCCCTCCCCCTAACTATGGACCCTGTTATGCCCCTGCTAAGGGCATTGTCGATCAATAATAGCCTCGTCCCAAGAACCACCATTTATGGAAGTGGTCATAAATTTTGATCTCTTACGAGAAGCTTTCTTATCCTCATTAACCTGTGAAATTTTAAGGCTAAAGGGTGTTTGCTTGGAGTATGAGCGAAAATGTGCCCCAGTTGAGTGACCCAAATAAATTTTACCTGTACTCTATGGGACTTACAAAGAACATTTTTAGGCTCTCCCACAAAATGGTCGGAAATATCAATGCAAAACAGATGGGGTTATGGGGAGAATGTCATCAATATCCAAGATGCAAAATTTTATATGCTTAAAGGCCATGATAATTTTAACTCTTAGGATGTATTTTATTATCTTTTACCTCCCCATGGCGATGGCCAGTGCAAGCTAGTGTTGAAAAAAAAGTGCACTTGCCGGATTCGAACCGGAGACTTTGTATTACTAGCACGACGCTCCTGCCAACTGAGCTATCAAGCCGGGGTTGGTAGGGAGCGACAGATATTATCTATAGGAATCTTTTCTGAACATAAAAACATTATATTGCTGAAATAAAAATTTTAAAAAGTTACCAGTACGATTAAGGGGCAAAATCAAATTGAATAGCTCCACCAACTGCCTTAAATTATGCTAATTATAATAACGCTGTGACCGATTGATTTTTTTCAACCAAAAATATGTGCAAAGGATATTAGACAATGAATAAAAATTGGGGCACAAATAATTTGCTAAAAAATCGCCATGAAAACAATATGTTGGGTCCACATGGACCCCCATGCACTGAGGGTTAAGCATTGGTTTCACTGAGTTCTGGCAAAAAAGCAAAAAAAAATCACAAAAATTTCACAGAGTTTCATTGTACTTTAAAAAAAATTTTACATGATAATAAAAGAAAATAAATTAAAGTGACCAGTGTGTGATGAAAAGTGGACACTTGAGCATTAATGGTCTGTGATCAGACTTGGCAGGCTAGCCATAGCCTTGGACCTTAATAATAAGATAGTAATCCCATTTAATTTTGCTAGCCTTTGACACGTTTTTTAGAATTAATACTTGGATATGGTATCCATGATTTAATTTCAAAAATGCCTTTCAAAGATGTTTTATACTCTGGCTCATAATTTATTGGACATAACCAAATGCGTTGTGTGTGTTGTTCCTTGCTGGTACAAGCATCTATGTGCAACACGGTGGTGCCACTGTCTGGTGGGGAAGCGGAACGAACATTCTAAATGTCCAAGAAACTATGAGCCCGAGTAACAGCTCACTTACAAGCTACTTTGGGACCACTGCCAATTATGTCAGAATCACAACTTGTTTTTTCAAGGGGTAAAGTATGGTTAATGTCAGTTTGTTAATTAGTAATTTTTCCAGGGCCATAGTATGATTGGATTTTACATAGGTAATAAAAAATTAGGCCTCCATAAAAGGTTGCATTGGGTTCAACTAGGGTACTGGGATTCAAAAGGACAGATAAAGAATTTGTGACTGGGCAATTCTAATAATCCAGGGGGGGTCAGTGGTGGGGGGGGGGAACAGCGCGGAGGTCTGGTAAAATGAGTTGTGGGTGTGGATACTAAGGCAGAAAGGAAGGGGACTCGGATTTAGTTGTGCTATTTTTGATTATCAAAGAAAGCAGTTTAGCTGACTTGTTTATTTTAGTGATCATGTGTGCACACTACAAGTGTGGTAGTGATCCCAGCTGCTGGGGTTTAACTTCATTATTTTTTTTCTTCAAAAAGTAAAGATGACATTTTTACACAGTGACCGGTGCCATGGAAGGTGCTGCAAGTGTCAACATAGGATGAAGTCATTCACATTCTGACAAAATGTCATTGGAGCTTTCGGAACAGTTTTCCTGTGAAAATTTATATCATGTTTTTGAGAATGACCACCCCCACAAGATGATGACAAAGATTAATTAAGATATAAAAGTGATTGACTCTGTTAATAATTGGGACCGCTAGGAGTAGAGAAAATATCCTGATTAACCAGAAATCCCGATAAGAGAAGTACACCAATGGCATAGGAGTCAGAGCTATTGGGGCATATAAATATTAACCTGCCAACAAATAACGTTGTTAAAATAGCCGGGGAGAAGTGTAGGTATTATGCACCCAATGAGAAAGGGTAACCAAATATACTTGCAACATTTATAACATGACATAAGTTTTAAGTCATAAGAATGAAAGCATTACATATTTCGGTTGAGTTTATTACAAGAATTGTAATTATCCGACTAAATGTACCAATTATCCAGAATGGAGTTTCCCAATTAAAAGGTGAATTTTACACCACACAGAAATGGTTTCCCAATTCAGCATGTCAATTATTAGAAAATCACTCCTTATCAGGATCCTAACCAAAAAACACTATCTAAAAAGACTTTGCTAGAAATTCAGTTGATTTCAAAGATTGAGTGAAATCTTGTAACTATACAAAAAAAAAAAAGACCATCGAGGTCACTCGCGAATAATACACCACAGGCGATCGAACGGTACAGGATAACTTGTTCAATGAGGCATTGGAACTAAGAAATAATTAAAATGGGTTTCTTGTTGGTATTTCTGTAATTTTATGGCCTATGAGGCCAAAAAAGCCTGATTAGTTACTACTAACCTGCTAAGAAATTAGATTTGTAACCAAATGGTTTGATTGATAGATCATATTACTTTGGTGCAGGAAATTTAAGGACCACAGTGTGAGTAAATTTACAATTTTTTTGTCAGTGCTTGAAGAAGAGTTTAAAGTTGAGATGAGGGCATGAGCAGAACCTGTGGCAATCTCACTTACATAACAGCTTTATAGACATGCACATGTAGTTGATGAAGAACCAGCTCTCCTGATTGATCGTCAGTGGGGCAAATGTGGAGCTAAGGTCATCCAAAGAGGCAAGTATCCACTTGTATTGTGTAAACCAATATATTTTTTTAAATGCAACAGTAGGCATGAATAAGGGATAAAATTTTCATATCTATTTTTAACATGAATGTAGGCACATTGAGGAAACATATATATACAATGTAGACTGTGGTATCGGGGGCAGATTTTAATAACTTGTAGCGCAGGAAGTTCCAGATTGTGAATAGTTCTTGGGTAGAGCGAGTAGCAGTCCTTGTTCATCTGGATGGTGTTGTAATTACAGGAAGTGAATTTGTCTGTTGCAGGTCTGTTGCCGCTTGATATGTCAGAGGTGTGGTTTATGTTTCAATGGGTAATGAGGAGTTCCTTGTAACTGTTGTGAGCCTAGCATGGTACGGTACACATTCTTGAAGTAATCAGCGAATGTCTTGAGCATGTAGATAAACTCCTGCGTCTTTATGAAAGGGTAGTCACTGCCACAAATTGGGCTCTGTCTTTGGACTTTTACCAGATTGTCATTGTGAAGTTTTTGGTATGGATTCTAAATAGCACTGCATATTCGAATCTTGTTTTTTTTTAGTCGAACTCAGGTTTTGTAAGCTATTCTTTCATGGTTTTGTGCCAATTCAGAAATTTCTCCTGAGAAGCTGAATAGTTTACTTTTGGTTATAGTTTAATTGGTAATTGCCCAAGTGAGATTATAAGAGCTCAATGCCTAAGCAAGATGATTTTGAACTTAAAGGGCCATTTCGTGAGTCCAGGCCATTGTTTTATTCATGGTTACCTAGTATCCTTGTGAAAAAGCTTATTCACAAAAATTTGATGTTGATCCCGTCTTGCGGTTTGTGTTATGCGCAATTGCGTGTTTCCCACGGTACCATAGACCATGTGTGTAATGTTCTGTACGTTGTACAGACAGAAAAATACAAAAATTGTGAATTTCTTACAAATACGACCGACTTTGCACGAAGATAGGTTATACGTGGATAACTAAGGCTAGCGATTCAGATGACATAAGAATCTCAACTTTTTTAGGCAAGTCGGGGGCGAGGCTGGGGATAACGAAATGCCCCCTTTAATGAAGTGCTGAGTCGCCAATGAGGACCGATGTTGAAGAAGAACATTCTTGGAGGCGTCTTTTATTATGTAGACCTTAATTGGACAGTATTCAAATTAATCTGCCAGGAAGATTCCCACTTGACGTAATTTGGTCTTTTGTTGAAGAATAGAATGATACAATCTTGGAGATATCTGATATGGGAGTCATCAGCCTCAGCAGTCTGATGTCTGATATGAAGGAAGGTCATTTATAATGTCAGGAAATAAAAAGAGGACCCAGGATCTGCCCCTTGGGTACCAGACATTGGAGAGCTTGAAGATTATTGCTTATCAATGACTTTTTGATGTCCGCTTGGTCAGAAGATTCATAATAGGATGTACCCAATTACCCTGGTGGGCCCCCCCCCCCAATTTGGACCTTGGCGTTATTCACAAAACTGCAGTAGCAGATGAACATGTGATACAGGGAATACGTATTTTAAAGACACAATGACATTTTCAAGAAATAGCATCCCCCAATTTGTTTAAAACCTTTTTTATATTTGGAATCTTACCATTGATGCCTGCGATCACACCTAAGTGATCTCTTTTTTTTCTGGTTGTCCATGACAAAAGAATTAGTGCATGTTTCATTGGCGTACCAAGGCATTCGACCCAGAGGGGGGCAAATTTCCAAGTCGTCCCGCCAGAGGGGGCAAAATTCGTAAAAATCGTCCCGGTGATTTGCTCCCCTTAAGTCAGATTTGGACAAATGTGCGCGAGCGCAGAAATTTGCCGAATTAATTTCTTTAATTTTGCCCAAATTTGGCCTAAAATTGGTTTGAAATTCCCTAAAAAAAACAAGAAGGGAATAAAAATGCACCCTTTGCCCATATTCCGTCCGTCCCTCTTTTTATTTGAGCCAGAGGGGGCAACTTGCCCCCGGTCGGTACGCCACTGTGCCTGGTTTTTATTTTTTTTACTTGTGTCCCATAAATCTTTCAAATATGTTCTTGATATTGTTTCCTACGCTCAAACCCAATTGCAAATTGAAGAAATTTGTATCCATCCTCAAAAAAATCTGTCCATTTTAAAAGCCCCAAAAAAAATTTGTTTATTTAATCACTAGCGGACTTTTTAAAATATAATTTAAAAAGTAGAAAACCCTTCTCTGATTTTAATATTAAACAACCTCTTTGATTTACTGCAAGGCCAATACACACTCGGGCTCTGTGTAGACATCGTTTTGGTTTTTTTTTTTTTTTAATTTCCGATTTTTTTTTTTTTTTTTTTTTTTTGGCCTATGTGTATCACTGCCGAACCAGTCACAATCTTCAACTGAATTTTGATACCCCTGGAGGGACTGAGAAGTGATTGTGAGCGGGAGTTCCGCATCCAGGGCTCGTCCTGACCTCAGCTAGTTGTGCTTTTTTGGGCCGATTATGAGTACCCGCCCAAAATCTAAGAAGCCCCCCAGCCCAGGTAAAGAAAATAATCCAACATTACAGTGGTTTCCTAATAGCAGAGGGAAACCAACTAATTGTGGACATTGTTTCTAATCAGAGAAACAGTATAAACAAGTTTAACAGGACAAAAAAAACAAAATAACCATTTTATAGAAAAACTGTCTTGGACAATCTCTCCGAATAATGCACATCAACATTTATTTTGCCTAAAGAATGTCAAGGCCCAGCACTTGAAATCTTATCTTGACTAGTCACCGCAAATGTTTGTATATAAATCCTATCACCCCTACATTACTTACAGACCTCATAGCATCTGCAGACCTTGTTTTGCCATTGATTGTACCTTTATCTTCTTGCCCCCTCTGTGCAAACTTGTTGGATGTCCCTGGTTTTTTAACCCTGTAGGGGCTAAAGGTCGGGAGCTTGTCACCTGCATTTTGCATGACAAAGCCGCTTACCACGCTTACTATGTATTTTACTACCACCCTCTTCAACTCCCCAAGGTCCTGGAGCAAGTATGGACCGCCCCGGCTTGTAAATCCATTCTTCACTAGTCTTTATTATCTTGAGTTACTACGTTTTGATAGTTCCTGTTGTAGATTTTCATTCAAGGCCTTTTTAACAAACACTTTATATTCCATTTCCCTTTTCTGTTGTTTTCTTGTATGAAGTAGTTATTGGGGTAAAAAAGTGCAACTTGAAACAGGGATTCTTATCTTATTCTCTCTCTCCCACTCTTTTTTTCTTCCTCTCTTCCTCGCTCCCTCCCTCCCTTCCCTCCTTCCCTCTTCGGAGTGGGAGGTAAAGTTGGGGGTCAGCATGATTCTGAGGGGATTATGCAGTAATGCCACTATTGGTGCTGCCACTGTAAAGCCAACTTCAAATAAGTGTCTCCTGATACTGATCGTTCCAAGTTTCTGGCAGGTTTATCCCTGAAACCCATGATAGAAACAACTAGAGAAGGGAAAAAACAGGTTTCAACTTCCCATTACTAACCCAGTTTGTTAATTAGAGGATTAGTACCATACTTATTTTTTACATTACTAAACTTTACAGCTTATTTCATATTCTATTAGAGTTGACCCTTTCAACGTTTTTTGGCATCATCAATCGGTTGGATTCCATTGGTGAACCTACTGTGCCCACCGACCCAAACGGTTGTCTATGCTGTGAGTCCTGTTGTACACATATTGTATTTGGGGTATCCGAAATGGCCGACCCGTCAGGGTGTGCATCCCAGTGGTGAAAAATGGCAAGTATGTTGCCCTTGGGCCCAAGCTTCCGCCACAACCACCGAACATGACCGAGGAAAAAAATGTCAAACATTCCTGACTGCAATTTTGTGTAAGGGTATGTGACAAAGCGAAAAAAATGCATATATTTATAGAGAGGTAATAGTGTTCACAGTTGATATGCTTCTGTAATAATACAAAATGATCATAACTGAAGAAACATTGTCTTTAGCAAGGTTGGTGATCATTCTCTAAGAATCATATTGTTGCTGGGATTATAAAACTGTTAGGCCTAGATATTATTTAACTAAGTCAGTTCTCAAAGTAATTCTTCATCTAAACAATGTCCTTAGATGACACGCTGTCAGCCCCCTATGTTAGTAGTAAAGAACCCTACATCATTACTTTTGACACATGAAGTTAGACTATAGAGTTCATACTACACAACTCAAATCTATCCATGACCCTTAGTCTTACTCCAAACCCAATGGAATTGAACAATTTTTGTGCATATTTTTGTTAGAAAAACAGGACTGTTTATCAATAAACAAATTTCCCCTATTTATGTTAAACACAAAAAAAAAAAAAAAAAAGTGGACTAAATTGTGATGGGTTGTATACAATGAGATACACCTAAAATAAATCTATTTTCATAATATGATTGGTTTATCAACCGTGCATTAAATGACTAAATCTGAATTTCGCCACCCCCTCCCTGATACAGCAAGCCTAGCTGGCTGGGCATCTTTTTAATCTCCCTGTTACATACACGCTTGACTCTCTAATAAATACCTTTCTCACAACTTGTTTTCATCTGTTTGTCCTAAACAGCCATCCAAGCCGAGGCAGGTGTAGTAAATAGTAAAGGAGAATGTCTTCCGTGCCCTGGTAGATAGAGTCGGCCATCGCTACTTGTAGTATCCGTTTTGGATAAGTGCCAGAGGCCGATCAGCAAATAATTTTGGGTCATGCAAAAGCCACAATACCTTGTCATTAGGTGTTCACTCATGGCAACAAGTCAGTCGAGTTTAGGGGTCATGTTGGCTTTTAAAAGACTGAAAGTTTTCCATTGGGCCTTCCAAACACATTCAAATTTGCGAGCTTTTTTTTAACTGTGACAAGTATGAAGGATAGCATTCAATTTGACAGGTGGATTCGTCATCTTGATTATGATTTATACCATGCTTCCGAGTTGTTCAAAGAAATCTTTGATTGGATAGTTTGTTTTCGGTAAAGTGCCCCCGGATGTAATACATGTTATTTTGA
This sequence comes from Ophioderma brevispina, assembly GCA_023653785.1. NCBI lineage: Eukaryota > Metazoa > Echinodermata > Ophiuroidea > Amphilepidida > Ophiodermatidae > Ophioderma > Ophioderma brevispina. Next base: position 25,408 of record JAMKCH010045619.1, on the reverse strand, counting down.
ATAGTGTATCGCCTCCGGGCATTTTTAACGAGAAGGCCACTTATTTGAAAACACTATCTCGTTCGCCAGTTGGACTACACCACTGTCAACACAGTTTTGGGTTTGAGTCGCCTGATATTTAAATAATAATAATAATATTGAATGCCTCTTTATTCGTTGATCACAAGAATATAATTGCACAGCGCTAGAAAAATATTGTACTCGTCTTCGACTCGTACAATATTTTCTAGCTCGTTCAATATTCTGTCTCCTACTCAACAGCCATTCAATATTATATAAATAGCCTCCCTACCAGACGTGAAAGCTCTAACCTTTTCACAACACATATGCCAAGCTGAGTGAAAAGAAAACGCGTTTACAGCTGGGTTTTTTACTAACAAGGGAGAGCGCTTTTTCTTTTTTTATTGAAAATAAGTGAACTAATCTGTATTACCATTATTTAGCATAATTTCAAGTGGCTGGATTGCCTGAAAACAAGATTCTTTCGTATTTTCTACGTCTGTCAGGTAGACTCCTCTAAATGATTACTAAACTTCTATTGCAAATCTGAACGAAGTAATCGCAACTTTCGGAAGCATCCCCTTTTTTAAGTTGTGACCGAAATTTACAACATATTAAAAAATGGCCTCAAAAACAACAAAAAAAAACGGAGTGCCACTAAATAACCTATTTGTGAGGCCTACAGTAGTGAACTTTACCTTAATTTGGGTGACCAAAATCGATAGTAAAACTTTAAGGTCAAAGGTTCAAATCCGTATGGGTAGTGATTGTTTTTGCACTGACGCTATTTATTTCTGTGGAGAAAGTCTAAATTGTTTCCTGTTAAAAATATGTCTGTATATGACTGGTTATTGATTTAAATAAATCTGTACCTAGGCCTATTATTTGTGGGGTGTCATGAATTGTGCATATAGTTTAGTAGGAGCCTAATGTTATGCGAAAATAAATTTCAATGATAACATTGGCAGAACATTTGCAGTTGTACTGCAACCATGCCAACCTTTTCGAACATTTAGCTAACAGTGCATCTCTACGGGGTGGTGGTAACTAAAAAAATCTGATCGAAATGAAATAACGTATGATGGAGATACACATTAATCCTGCCAATCAGACCCAATATATTGAATTTCCGTTTGTAATGCTACCCAGCATTACCACTATGAATGGCAGATATGAGTTCCTACTGGTTAAAGCGGCAGAATTTATGCCTCCATCACACATACCTGATGAGTTATGGTCACTTGGATGATTTCGGGGCATATTGGGTTTTAAGGTGGCCATATTGGATATGGTGGTGTTAATGGTTGTGATAAATCACGTCAATAACCGACCAAAGTTCCCCGGCTTTAAAACCTGGATCTATGGCATACAATAATGACCATTTGAATGTAATTTGAGGTGATAGCGGCCATTGGATTTCCTAGAAAATGCAAAAAAAAAACAAACTTGCACTTAAATTTTGCACATCCCTCCTAAATTAATTAGCTTAGGTCATCATTGACCCAAATCGATCAATAGAAAAGTCTGTACTTTACTCCATTTCCACCCTGTGCCCACAATTCCTCCTGACCTATAATTGAATATTGTACCTGTTCAGCATAACTTATATAAAATACCCTTCTTACCTCAAAGATTATTATACAAAGCCGGGGGATATGTCTTCCCCTGGCCCATTTGACCTTTTAAAAACCCCACTGGATAAAGCATAGAAATAGTCGGAATGGGACTTTCAAAGAAGACAACACTCCCTTCTGTTCACAACACTCCAAACACTCTAAGAAGTAAAAAAGAGGTTCTAGTGATGTTCATCATGACTTTAAAAGTCTTGAAGAAGATCAGGAAAAACCAATTTTTAAAAAAATTTTTTAAAGACTGTTACATGGGTTTATTTTCTAAGAAACTTTTCATTATGGTACTTCAAAGGTTTTTAAAATTAAATTATTTGATTTTTCTAGCCAAAAAGCGTGTTAATAAAAATGCTGTTTTTTACACTGACTGCCCTTGCCAGTGGGGTCAGGGTTGCAAATCAACTCAACTGTTCAAGGCGGCAAATGTCTTGTCCGACTCCTGTTTAACAAGCATGTTGCATGAATTCTAACCTTGTCAGCCATTTACATGGTGTGTAGAGCAAATTTAAGCCAATGACAATAAACACGCCCAATTAATTCTGTTTACTTTGATACAAATTGATTGTCACCGGACACTATTATACACAAGCAACCACTGTAATGGATATTCACTTGAATATTATGTAAATTTAACGTTATTTCATCTCATCGAGTCACTAGTTTTGAAGCACTTACCATTATTAATATACATTTAGTAATCCAACTGCAGTATTTTACTTAACTTGCATTCTTGGATTGTGGGTCGGTACCCATGTTCCTTAAAAAAAATGACAGCTGCAAATACGATAGCGCTGGCTGGAGGTACAATCCCAAATTGAGTACAGCAATTTTGACCCGAACATGCATTTTTTCTGCAGTAACCAAGGTGGGTTTTTTTTTTATTTTTCTTGTATATGGTTATATTTTAAAGGTATAAGTTTATTCACGTATTGAGAACGGCACGGAGAATTGTCCGGTTGGGAGTCCCTTTCCATAACCATGAGCAAGGGTCAACCCTACAAACCCCTGGAAGTCGCTCCCCCGGCTTTAAGAGTAGTTTGTTCAATACATTTAAAAAAAAAAAAAAAAACAAAATGGAAATCACATAGAAAATATGGTTTTTGGGCCTCATTTCCCATATCCTTCACTAGACATTGGTGTTGGCCTATTTAAGAATGTCTATTTATGCTTGCAATGCATATAGTATAATATTGTGATTTTTTTTTATTTTGTAGACCAAATATTCATAGTCACATAATAGATTCACTCTTCACATTTCACATCTTTTGACCAACAAAAAGAGGCGGTACGAGTGTTACTGGACTTCAGCCCGCCTTCGACACCATAGACCACAACAGCTCCTAACCGTCCTAACTGAACGGGATGGGATTACTGGAAATACTAAGCAAGTTGGTTCTCGTCTTACCTAGATGGCCTAACTCAATCCATATCCAGTCCAGAGGTTCTTCGTCCCGATCCGGTGGCGGTAGATTGTGGAGTCCACAGGGCTCGGTTACTGGACCGATTGGGACTTTCATCTTGTTCATTGTCCCACTAACAGGATTCATAACTGCGCCATGGTATTCAATTTTGTTATTTCACTCTGATGACACCCCACTCTACGTGACCTTTCCACCCTCGGGAATCGTGAACAGCCATAAAATAGATTGAAACATGCATTGAAGACATCATATCCTGGTGTAAATCCAACCCCGCTGATATTACATGACAAGAAGACGGAGATTTTGTACTTTTCGCTCCATTTTTAGTAGATCGGCTAAGCACTCTCAGCCAACTATGATCAGTGGCAATTCTGTTTTAATCATCCGTCAGCTGAAGCACGAACCTGGTGTCATCTTATAACTCATCCATTAAGAATGATCAATCTGTTTAACAGCTTATGCAAAGCTGCTGGCTCTCAATAAAGGAAGATTGGGCAGCTTCGACAGTACACCTTGATGAAAAATCTACCATCAGTTTGGTCCACGCCTTTGTTACAACTAGGCTGGATTTCCTGCAATTCCTTTTCTTTAATATTGCCTCCAGAAAGAGAATTGACCAAGGTTCACGAGTTCAAAATGCAGCTGCCCTTCTTGTCCTTAAAATCCGATCGACGCGACCATAGCACACCACATCTCTACCAACTGCATTGGCTTCCATTAACAGAGTGCAGTTTTTAAGATTCTACTTCTACATTATAGGCCATCCACAAGCATGTCACCTGCCTATATCCGCTGACTCATCTAGCTGTAATCACCACCGAGAACCTTGAGATCATCTTCTTGCTCCCAGCTGAGTAAATCAACCAACTCATCAACAAAGTTCTATGTGATAGATCTTTTGCTTACGCAGCAGCACATTTGTGAAGAAACTCCCTAACATTACCGCTTAGCTCAGTCGAACTATTTTCAAGTCACGCACGTCTGAAGACATACCTATTTACACAACATTTGGGCTGCTGATACGTATCCTGTTTTCTGAGGCAGTCCAATCACCATCTGTGATTTTGTGTTTTCCTTTCTTTTTCTTATTCTTCTCCGTCATCCAATCCGGTTGCCCTAGGATAGTGTTTTTCATCAGTTAGGTAAGGTTAGAGGCATCTGAATCCCGGAAAGATCAAGACTTAACCGATGTCACTTCTTTGGGTGGGGTACTGCATACACAACACAGAACCTCACAGCTGATGATTCAGATGCATCCCCATATGTTCTTAGTATGGGAGGCACTGAGTTGGTCTTTCTCTTCTGTCTGTTGGTCACAATATAATATGTTCGAATTTCTACTTAAATTGAAAGTTCTTTTGAATTGTGTATAATTTGATGGATATCATTGTTGGTAACATAGAATTTTATCTATTTTTGTTATTTGTCTTATTAATAGTTTTTATATTGCTCCAGTCTATGTAAAGCGAGCGCCTAGTGCCATCTGCATTAGGCGCTATCTCAGACTGTTATTATTATTATATGATTATTATTATTATTATTAATCAGTCATACAACCTTGTTTCATTAAAATTTGTTATGTTCACATAATCGGACATTGCTTGTTTCAATGTCATTTAAAGTTGTTGCACATTTTTAACCCGCCCAAAAGTGAATGAACCTTTCCTTAGTTTTGGGGTTTAACTGTAAGGGGAAAAAAAAAAAAAAAACAAAAAAAGGCTTGCAATGTCCTATTTTTAAAATTGGTTAATTTGGTAGTTTGGCCTTTTTAATTTTTGTAAAAAAGGAACACAAGTCACCAATGGAAGAAAATGAAGACTTATCCAAACGGCTTGTTTCAAGCTACTACTTTGTTATGTTTTGATCATCTTCTGAAAAATTTATCTTCACATCGACGTTGATTTTTGACCACATAGTTGGCTTAGTTGCAGGGCCACTAGAACTACAATTTAAGCTTCAATCCTCGAAGAATATGAATATCATTAAGGACACCCTACATATAATCGATCTACAATGGATTCATGAAATCGTATTAACCTTAAGTACTGATTTTTTTTTGTGTGAAAGAGGGTCTTAGGAACTGACTTTTTGTTTGCAATTAAACTATTTTAAACTGACTATGGAACTCATTTTTCCAGAAATGGTGAAGCATGGAAACTAAAATAGTTGCAAAATTTGGAGCTCGTCTGGGTCCAAAGTTGCCGACATTTTTATGAAAAATTTGGGAACCAAAGTGCAAATAAATGACAAGTTTTACTAGAAAGGGTTATCACAATCTGGAATCATGCTTCAACTACCGGTCTTTTATGAACTAATAGATGCCTCCATTGTGGTCTTACGACTGTAGTTTGGCAACTTTACTGAGTCATGTCAAAGTAGTCATAGTCCACCCCCATTCACTCAGCCACTCAAGTTAACATTGTTTTTCTGTTTCTTAACTCAACTCACTCAGTTAATGCAACTACCAGTTGCCCATTTTTTTCTATGTATCTATTTCTAGTGTGTAGGTGCAAAAGGGGGTTACCCTAACCATTTGTCTTGGTCATGGACCTTTTTTTTTATTTTCAAAGGGAGTTTATTTCAAAAGCTGATATGACCACGGTTCTCATAATTGAAGCTTACCAATTCAAAATACATAAGACACAACCCAACCCCCACAAAGATAAAGTACACTGTTCTTTTTTCTTTTCTTCTCTTCTTCCGGAGTTACATGTAAGTGTCACTAGAAGGCTATGTTTTGCCCAAAAGAAACTACAACAAAGCATAGCAAATGATGAAAATGTTTTTGACCCCCCAAAATACAGCAAGGTCCTCGTCGTGTTTCGGGGACTGATAGGTCTCATTTGAACCTTTTGACTTGACATGTGACCTTTGACCGAGTAAACAAATGAGGGTTTGCATGTAATCTCCAGAAACTAAGTTGGTTCCAATTGCAATACTTCATCTTTTTCAATCCAGGTCAATTTTACATTTTCACCTATTTACATCTTGATCTCACATGACCTTTGAATTGGTATTGACCTTTGACCCATCAACAAATTAGGAATCCCCACATTACACATAGCCTACAGTGTTGGTTTTAATCCATTTAAGTATATGCGGATATTAACCCTTTTTTCATAACAAAAACAGACAGACTGAACATACTACATCAACAACAACAACAGCATCGGTACAAGGGATTCCTATGTGCATTCCTGCCTTGAGGCAATGGGATCCAAAATGATGCTTGAGGCAAATTTGCCATAGCGGTGGGACATCCCCACCTTTGGTAAAATCGTGTATAACTCCCTGCAGACTGAACTTGAGTAAGAAATATTTAAATACATTTATATATGCTAAACATGTTTTTCCAATATTTCAACAATAGTCTCTTAATTGTTTGTAAGTAACATAATGTGATTAATTAATGCTTCCAAATGCCCAAATCCATTTACATGTAAAAAATCAACCAAGGGGTTTCTTAAAAGCAACCAAAATAGCAATATTACACTTGTTGTACTACAAACTAACTACAATCATTTATTTAGGGATTAAATGATAACTTCTGTATGGGTCACGCAGCTTTTTTTTTGTACATAAATGAAATACAATATATAAAAAAAACGATTAAAATTAAAAAAACACCCAAATTCTTTAGAATTTACCCAAAACATGTCCATATGAGCTTTTACATGTTTAAAAGTTTAATATACTATGATAACGTAATATTTAAAGGTCATAAACAAAGATACATCAGAAAAAATGCGGTTTTAGCCTTTAACATTTTAATTGAAAATCAGTAAAATAATAAAAACCCAAATCCGCCCAAAAAACCCCCAGAACACATTTTAAAAAATGACACTCACATGATTTTCGGGTTCTACATAAAATCTGTTCACGCAAAACCTTGGTTGCAAGATTGTATATTAAAAACCGAAACCAAAAATTCAGACTTTTCCCCATGTACTATTCTGCAGGAATGTTGAAATATGGACGTATGTTGAATAAGAAGTTGTGAGTGGATCCTTGTAGGAGCGGTCATTATTTACGCCTGGTGGAAATTCTACTCTTAATTGTCTTCCTTCACTTTCCTTTTTTGGCAAAAAAAATGTGTCCCCTTCACTCCATTCAAAAATTCGCATTCCTCCCCCGGATATTTTTCACACTTTGCGCCCCCCCCTGATAAAATGTTCGTGTTTCCCTATCACTTACAATTTATACTTTTTGATCTTCCACCCCTTCATCGTAATAACGACTAGACCCTCTTATCTAATAGTTGTTATTTACTAATTTATATTTTCAAGAGGATGACAGAATGACGATGGTTTTGGCAAGAACGTGGCAAGTGCACGCGTCTACACCTGCTCATTTCTGGATCCACTATACAGGGTGAGTCAAAAAAGTACCACCAAATGAGGGAATTTTTATGAAGAAACCTAAGGTAATTTCCAATGAATTCCTTTGTAAGATAGTCGTTTTAATCATCTTTTCACAAGAAATTTTTGAAATCGATCAAAGCATTCAAAAGCCACAGTTATTTTTGTGAAGGTATCCATTTTCTGCCCCGAAACAAATTGCTTACTGACTGTACTCATGAACTCTTACCGCACAGCGTAAGGGCTTCAAAAATAACAGGTTGATTCTTTGTTGGGCGCCGTTATTCAAAGCTCCGCAATGACATGTGTTGAATGAATATGCACAATACTTAAGATTTAATATTAATTAACAGTATATTTTTAAATGGACATTTTAAATCTCGTTCTCCATCCCTATGCCTCTGTAGCTTCAAAAAATCATCCTTCATCAGATGTACTTTTCATTTTTAGTGAAGAGGTATGTGCTAATCTTCCAAAAAAAATCAGTGTTTGAAATAACCAGTTCCGCTTTATAATCGAGAATCGCCGTTGGTGAGAGGGTCATTTTGTACACAATCTAATGGGGAGTTAAAAGACGCTAAATGCTTTTTTCTCTTCCATTTTCGACGGCCTGATTCACCTGACTTTCTGATGGCATTAATTGGTGAAGAATGAACTATATTACCATATTAAGCACAGAAATATTCGTCATGCCATTTTATATTTTTTTTAGGTGTTTACTGTATAATTTAACCATATGGTTCCTACAGAAAACAAAACCCACCCTTAGAAAAGAAGCGGCTTTACAAATGTCGGGTATTATTATTATTAATGTCGGGTATTATTAACATTTTCACCACTTCCGGCAAAATCTTGGTTCTGGGGAGAGGCTATTAGCTACTGGGCCATGGACCTTTAAGATAGCTATCTCCAGCCCAAATTTGATAGTTATAGCACTTAACATTTGACTTATGACCCCCCCAAAGTATGGTCCAGTGTGTTGTGTTTAGCCATTTTTGACTGTTATGTTAAATTGGGGCTAGGTGATTTTTTTTTTTATTCAGATATTTGCAATCTGCAGCAAAGGTTAGCTCAGATGCCAAGTTTGAAGGATTGAGGGGTGTAGTTTCTTTACGAATATGCCCTCTGAATATTGACTTTCACACCCTGGACGGGCCCCGGCAACAGTACAGGTATATCCATAATATTTCTGTATGGGGATTGAGGATACCTACAGCACTTTTGGACGTATATAAGTTTAGTCGAACCTCCCCCGAGCTTCGGGAGTCGGAAGCAGTTTCACAATTACCGTTTTGGAAATCCCCAATGCCCTGAAATCGAGCAGATCGTGTTCTACCCTACCTGTACAGAACCACATGTACCCACTGGACTGCACTGCACACTGTACCCAATTTTGGGTTGAAGTAAGCCCCCCCCCAAAGGAAACAGGAAGCATACCCCATGTTGCTCATTAAAAAAAAAAAATTAGAACCTAAAAAGATTGAAAAAATCAAGTATGGTCTAGGTACTGTGTTATTGTCGCCCTATGAAACTCACAACAACAAATGGCCAATGTGATTCCATGCTGCTTAATAAATTGCCATCTAGAAATTCTTCATGTGGAGTGATTCTCCATCCCAGTCAATGGTTTGATGAAAAACACAATACAATGTTTTTAGGCTAGACTAATTCTATGTTGCTAACAACAGCGATTGTGATGTATTATGGTTTCATGAAGTAATAAAATTCAAAGTTTTAAAAAAAAAAAAAAAAAAATTAGTGCTGATTTTTTAAAAGGAAACAAGATGTTTAAAATGTGCCCTTGTGGTATAGAAGTATTCCTTGCAAGGCTGAAATAGCTACGGTCTTGATGTGGCTGCAAAATTCAATATAGTTAAGTAGCTGCTCACAATACATGTACAACTGTGTGAATCACAAAAGGACAAGCTGGGGGTTTGTAAAAAAAAAAATAGCCATTAATAGTGTTGAAGCACTTAGTCTTATGTTGTAAAGTTGTGATTGTTTAAATTCGTCCTTGTTATATCGCTACAGGTCTTGAAGCCAGCTTCTCCAACATTTAGATCTAGTATACAAGTTCCACACATACTCGGCGATAGCTGATTTTGTGTGTTGCGCCTTCTGATCGCTTTTTGGGTGTCGGTGGTTCTCTTTTTTAATGATCTGCCGGTTTCAAGAATGTACACTTTGTCACATGATCCACAAGGAATATAGTAAGAAAACTCCAGTTGGGTTTCCTTGGGACCAGGTCTGTATAGTGTTAACGGTTGTTGTCGTAGTGTTGTAGTCCCTTTAAAATACACCTGTAGAGGATTCTTCTGTAGACCTTGCGAATAGACTCAGAAGTACCGACTAACGTAAGGCAAAATAACGGTAGCATTAGGAGTAGATCATTGTTAGGACAGTATCACTTTCATGCGGAAGTCATGACAAACCTTTGAAGGGTATTTGTTTCAGCTTCAAGCCTTGTGGATCAGTGTGAGCCTTTCAACATTTCCTTTGTCCATAGGTGGGTTTGACGGAACATTGTCAGCTCTTGTAAACAGAGAGATCGAAACATGGAGCGTTTGGCTGACGTTGGATGATAGAATCAAAATTCAATATTGGTCGGTGTGGGGTCTTCTACACTGTTTGACCCCATACAAACTGCCTCTTTTATTTTTAGAACAATTTCAAGCAGTGGGGACACAACATTTTGAACTGGTACAAGTACAGCACGTCCAAGAGGCTAGCAGCGCTGCAAAAATCAGACCCATCCATTGCGGGGAATCTTGGCCATACTATGCATACAAAGGTATGATTTGATGTTATAGCACCCTCTATATGGCCCATCTCATAGAAAAACATGGAAAAACAATTTTTTTAAGAAAAATCGTATTTGCCCCCAATGAACTGTCGTAGAAAATTTACACAATTGTTAGTGGATATAGTCCAAATCAGTTGTCAAAATGTGTCACCGACAATATTTTTGTTTTTTATTCTGGTTTTGTCATAATAATGATACTTTCAAACATCTCATGCCTTCTCGCACACTGTTAACCAAAACATCGAGGAAAGCAATCTGTCCATTGTCGATGACATCCTTGCAAAGACTGTTTCGGTGGTCAAAGAAGACGTTAAGTGATCTTGATCTATAACACAGAAAGTGTTTGTACACATACTTTCCATATTCACGGTGGATTATGTGCAGTCAGAAGGGCTTCCTGCTCAAATAGTTCTACTCACATGCATGATAATTTTACAAAACTTAAAGGTGTGTGTTCCAATTTAGGTATTGTGGTTCTCTACTGACATGAGAGCCTGGCACTTGAACATTACACCCCATGCAAGTACCGTGGGAAACAAACTTGCAGCTTTTGAGGTAGACGCAATAATGCATGTTGCAAAGCCCTATTCATACTGTGCTAATAAAGTGGTTAACCACATAAAACACGGAGGTTTGTTAATCTTGGGAAGGAATGAAATGGATTCGACGGCTCAAATTTCAGGAGACAATGAGAAAATACGGCCTTCACATGATATCAAACTCGATAGTACTTCGGGGTGTGGTAAATAGGGGGGTCCCAAAGACGATTCGGAACACGCCCCCTTTAAGAGGAAAAATGTCTCTAAGTTGAAACGATAACCAAAGTAACAGATTTTCGTTCACTGCGGCACCCACATTTTTTTTATTTTCCAGTATATACTACGCACATCACACAAAGCTTCCAGTATACCCTGTATTCTGACAGTTACATATTACTGCAAACGGATCCCCATGAGGCTGACAAAAACCGCCATTTTGACATCAAGAAACTCTGGCATGCTTCCACTGTAAGTACCGGGTTAAAGCATTATAACACAAACATTATTGCAATATACCCAGTAAGGTTGGTCAAGCTAGCTTTGTGGTTTATGTAATATTTCCATATACTACTTATATATTTTGGCCAACTTTAAAGCCTTTTTGTGAGCTTTCTGGGACACAAATAGTTCTGAAACCTACCTACATAGATGGGGCATGTTATAAATATGTCCAAATACAATACCAATTTCTCAAAAATCATTTTACCCCCCAAAAAGTATGTTGTCACTCTTTAAAAGGACCCAAAATCATTCTTTGGCTCACTATTGGGGGGGGGCAGTTCCACATCATACCAAATGTGAATGCAAATGGGTTTTAGCTCACGTATTTTCAGCTCAATTTTAGAACATAACCACAGACGTTTGAATGCTAAGCTAGAGTTTAACTATTTTTCAGGCGTTAGAAAAATTCAATATGAAAAAAACGTTGTATTTTCACCCAATATAAGCCGATACTTACTGTATATTTTGTAAACTTGAAAGCTTATTGTTAGCTTTTGGGACACAATATAGATCTGAAACCTACTTAATAGGACGGGGCGTGTTATTTAGATGCAAAAATATCAATAGCTCAAAAATAATTTTTTACCCAAAAAACGCCCTGCCACCAAAGTTTTTTAAAAAATGGACCCAAAAACACCTTTGGCTCAGATTGGCAGTACCAAATTCTACCTAATCGATATGCCAAAGGTAGTAGATCAAGTATTTCAGCTCCAATTTAGGCCGAAAACACCAGATGTTTGATGCTTAAAAAAAAACTATTTTGCAGGTTTAGAAACAGGAATTTGAGACAAAGTTATTTTTTAACCCCATGATTGCCTTACACTTACGGTTATATTTGTAAACTTTAGAAGGTTATTGTGCGCTTTTGGGACACCACAAGTTATAGTTCTGCAACCTACTTACATAGATGGGGAATGTTTATATAGATGTCAAAAATACCAATATCTCAAAAAAATCATTTTTTTTCCCAAAAATGTCTGTTTTTGGTAAATGACCCAAAAAACCCACCTTCGGCCCACTTGCAATTTCACATCATGCCTAATTGAAAGTAGAACATAATAAACTTTCCATTAATGTATGATGTAGTGTATGTAGGGTGATATTTAAATGTACTAAAATTGTAGAGGATTGATGTACTCCCCTAATGTTAAGATATGATGTGGATACACTGCAGTGACAAACTGAAAGGGAAACCCGTGACTTTAAAAAGAAAATAACTTATAACATATACGACTATAAAAATAATTATTGTAAAAACATATCGAGTGGTTTCATAGGAAAAACGGAATTATACTAACATAAAAAATGAATAAAAAAATTTGTATGACCATGCCCTATTGAATTTTGGCTAGTGGATTATGGGCTATGTATATGTGTTATGCGATACCCACGGCACAGTAGTGTCATACACCTTCACACGTGACACTTTCATAATGTGTATTTACTATGGCATGGTGGACGCCAAAACGTTGCAGGGACGTATTGATAAACACGTATACAATAGCGAGAATTTTAATAGGCACATGGTCAGAATAGATGGGGTTAATTAATTGGTATGGTTAAATAATTATGTTTCGATGAACCACTCAATATGTGGTCAATAATTATTTTACAGGTATATTGTATAATATCGTCGTTTAAGGGTTCTCCTTTAATGATAGGATATATAATCAATGTTAATGCTATTTTCAAAAATGGGGTTAAAGGTCTTGCCCCAGTTAACCTTCTTCTCAGTTACTTTTATGCACTCAGTTCCTTAAGGGTACCAAAAGTCAAACCACCAAACTCTTTTATGAAATATCTGGGACATTAAAATAGGTCACAGGTCCACTAGAATCCAATAGCGGCCAATAGCTGTTGACTTATTAACAATTTTGGTAGAACAAAACACTTTACGATAGTCAAAACTATTCCTATATTTCATTCTATGAGAGGACACCAACAACTTGAACTACGTTTTACAAAAATTGGGGAACTTTTCATTTTGGACAGCCCCTGTACAAACCCCAAATGACATTTTTCACCATTTTGCAGGTTTGTACCCCATAATTCCAAAACTATAAGAAATAGGTAGTATAAACTAATACCTTTTTGGAATCCTTGTAACCAGACAAACATAATGGTTTGCTTTTCAACACCACATTCGGAACATTTAAATTTTTACCCGTGTAACCTTGAAACTCCAAGCTGGCGGCCATGAAAGGGGTGTGCAAGTGCTTCCATCAATTTTTTTGATTGTCAATGCATAAAGTACTTGTGTACCAAAAATTCACAGTTTTACCAGATTTGCCACACTCCTGAGATTTGGTGTACTACAGTCCCTACTACCCCGACAATTCAAAACTTCTAAGGCTGAAGATGTTGAATGATCTGTGACCAATACATTACTCTGAGAATGAAAAACCAAATAAAGTCTTAAGCACACTTTGTTGTTTGAAATCTCATAAACTTTGACCAAATATGATTTAAAACAAAAACCCAATATCAATAGTGACAAAGTTTTGACCCACTATTCTGCTTATTTATTTCCACGAGATACAACAATTATGAATTTCATTGCACAGAAAAAATATGCTTTCTTAAATCTAGTTACATTGAAGAATGAGCATCTAGGGGTTGATAGACCATATGCTTTGTTAGGACCTATATGGTAGATTTTCACCAATGGATTTTTTCTGATTTTATAGGGGTTATAGTTCGTGCGGGACGTCGGTCCTGTACAGAGCGTAATAACTGTATCATGTACATCGCAGAGTCAGTGTCAAAGAAGCAGTAGGGTGTAAACCCCTGAGTGTTTCCAATCCGCCCAGTCTCAAAAGTGGGCAATGTTAGGAGCGTTCGTATCATGATACACGCGGCCCCCAGATCCGGGCTTACTCAGTGAATTAAAGCCATGACACCACCACAAGCCATTACCAATGACTTGTGGACATGCTAAGAAGTAGAAGAAGCTCTTATATGTCCATCTTAAATCAATTTGCCAAACATTTGTACACTGTTTAAAAAACTAAGGGACAATTGTATGAGGTCAAACAACTGTGAGCAGATCATTCTCATATGGGACAGTAACGACAATAAGCCAAAAAGTTAGACATGTGCCCGAGTATTTGGCATTTGGGAGTTGAGAGTGGGGAATGTGAAATATTCTGCGAAAAGCGGGTTTTGAGTCTTTGTAAACAGGAAACATCTTTGTTGAAATGGAATATGCTTACATGTTTTTTCTACAAAAAAAAGAGTGAATGGGGCATTTCACTCAAAGATCTTCTCCTTAATTATTTCAAAAGTCAGTTTTCAGACTTCAGACAGTCAATCTGACACCACACTGACGAAAAATAAAGTACTAGAGCTCCATTTACGATTATTGTTTCCAGGGAGGGGAAGCTCTCTTTTGTGAAAAAAACTCAAAGTGCTTTTTGAACCAAAATTCTTTTAAAATACATTGGAGTGGCCTAATGTTTTGAAGGTTGGTACAGGGAATGTAAACAAAACTTTTTGGAGAGGTTTTTCATCATGCGCCAACGTTACAATTTTCCCAATACTAATCCCACTGTACCCAATGTCTGCACAGGTTCAATGTAATAAATTCCCCAGGACATGATCAACTCGGAAAAGGTCTCCATTGAGAAAATTAATATTGCCCATCTAATACATGGTCCCCTATTTAAAAACAAGAACAAACATTTTATTATTTTTGTCCAACCAGCATCACACACATTGTGAGGGGAGGGAAAATAGGGGACCACTTTTTCCCGACGGTACTGGCTACAGGCCTGTGGACTGCAGGCCTGACTTGGAAGGGGAGGGTGATAGTGCCATTGACAGAACCAAAGGATGGAAATAGTGTACCTATTTACCGATTTTACACCATTAAGCATTGTTTTATTACCCACCTCACTGTGCGACCCTCTGGGGAGGTCAATGGCAGCCATAATTATAAAAAATTGTGATGTTTAACCATAAGGACGTGATTGCGAGTCTTATCATTTGCGGTGATGACTAATATAATAAAAGATTACAAAGCATGCAAAAATATCCCATTTGAACAATCTTGAGGGGCTGTCGCTGCACTATTTTTCAAATGTTGACAGTGTCGCTTTAAAGTGCCAGGAGGAGATGTTTAGATATTGAATTCTCTCAAATTTAGGATATGAATTTTCTCAAATTAGACCACCTATCGAGAAAGTTCCACGGTTATGAAACAGGTGCAAGAAAACTGCAAACCTTGTTTTTTAACTTGCCTTGCGATCGTAAATCAGTCCACCATAGAAAAACCATGCTTGACTTTCTGTGTGCCACGGACAGAGTACTAAACCGTCAGTACTAAACCGTTTTTTCAAAGACGGCAGGTCTTCAGCTTTATTCACTTCAGGTGTGATCTAATACATTGGTAAGCATCCAAAATATGTAAGAAACAGGGTTCGAGAAAAAAATTGGGGGTGCTTCTTCTGGAAATTCAGTCTCTTTAAGATTTTTGAATTACGGCATTGAGTTCCAAAGATTAGGTCCACATGATTGACCTCCTTTAGAAGCCAAAGTAGTTTTAATTTTACTGTAGGTCATAATTGTTTGAATGTTTCGTTTGATAGGCCCGCCACATTACATTTTGAAATAATAATTTGGAAAATAGGGTGGAGGTTCTCTTAGGTGAATATTTGTACATAAGCACTCCCAATTGAATTCCAATTTGAAAAGGTCATATATCTTTTTAATTGAGTTCTTCAAATAATGCCTTTACTTGACATTTCAAGTAACTATGGCAATGGGTAATTTTGGACGCTCGGTTTTTTTTTATCCAGGAGGAAAGGTCTCACCAGAATTTTTCCCCCATATACCCCAAGCCTCTTGTCTAGGTCTATATAGGGCTTTCAACCTCCTCACTCATGGCATAAACCTATAAACAAAGGTGTTATTTCCCGTGTATTCATCATCAAGATCAATTTTAGTCATTTTGAAGAGCGCCCCCAATTTTCAAAAGTTGATATTTGGCAGAGGTTACGTTGGTAATTTATCTAGGAAACTATACCTGCGAACGCGAGAATTGTAAGGAGAATGCGTATATTTATCATAAAATAAGCGTTTTGTATTAGAATGGGATCCCAGATTGGACTTAACGCGGCGGAATGCTAAGTTTATGCCGTCCATCGTGAAAATAGTGCCAACTCAGAAGATAACCCTCTAACTGAATTGCCTGAACCAATAAAAAAAATCCTGAAATCAGGAAAAAGCCTGAAGATCACACCCGTCATTTGTGATGAATTTATTTCAGTGTAGATGATTAGTGATTATTGAATTACACGATAGAGTGAAATAAAAGACTGTCTCCCATGCGTGACTTAATTCTTTATTTGAATGTAAATGTTTTGAAGGGAAAATTTCAATATTGACTGTTATGTGGTGTAGGGCATCTGTGTAGTGGATAGTGTGTAGACCAAGAGAGAAAAAAATGGTCTTTCATGGCCAAAGATACTAAGAAACCACCAGTATCAAGCAGTGAGGCAGAGATGTGCTGCAGATATCAAATGATAGAAGAGTGCTTCCAAAGAGAAAATGTCTAAAGAAGTTTGACAATCATAGAAACTGTGTGAAATCATAATAACGACGATGGTTATGGGAAAGAGTCAGCACGTATGAGGGGAAATAGTTTTAATGTAAAAGCAGTATTCAAATAGTGTCGACATTTTTCCTTTTCCCCAGTTGTATTTCAAAAGCCAGGACGTTCATCACAAAGCACTTGTGTTCATTGTGTTCCTTAGTACAACGTTCATTATCAGTGATTGGGGGCAAAAAATGGGTTTTACCTGTATAGGTAAATCTTCACAGTATTAGTATAGGAGATAAGAAGAAAAAGGAGTAAGGGGACTGTAGTGAAAGGTGCGCTTCCAGATAAAAAGGATGAATTTTTGCACACAAGTACTTTAGGCATTGATATCCTTAAAAGGATGGAAGCATGCTGCCATAAACTTCTCTCATGGCCCCAGCTGGAGTTCAAGGTAACTGAGTCAAACATTTAAAATGCCTCTGATTGTGTACAAAGCACCCAAGATGTTTGTGTGGTTACAAGGATTCAAAAAAGGTATAGTTACCGATCTATGGCTTAAGTTTCGGAGTTTAGGGTAAAAACTGTAAAAATAGTGAAAAAGTCCATTTTGGTGTGTCATGGGCCAAAAGTAAATGTGCTTTGCTTAGGTTAATATGTGGGCAAAATGTTTCCCTAGCTTAAAGGATTGAAATAAGGAATAGGTTGCCTATCTGTTATGCTTAGTTTTCACGTTATCCAAACAAAAATCGGTCACAGGCCATAGAAATCCAATAGCGCAATAGATGTGACTTTCTTCGACATTTTGGGTAATAACAAACTAGATAGTCAAACATCTATATTCATTCTATGAACGGACAACAAACTTGTTTTTTTTTTTTTTGTTAACTACGTTTACACAAATTTGGAGCAACTTTTCATTTGTGACCCCGTACAAACAAAATGAATTTGTCACCATTTTTACAGTTTGTACCCCTTATTCCAAAACTATAAGACATAGGTGGTATAAATTACCTTTTGCCTTGTAACAGACAAAAACATCATGGTGTGCTTTCAACACAATCGGACATTTAAAGTTTTTACCCCCTGTGGAACCTGAGCTCCAAGGCTGGGGGGCCATGAAAGGGAGTGGCAAGTGCTTCATCATTTTTTTTGATTGTCAATGCATAAAGTACGTGTGTACCAAAATTAACAATTCTATCCAGATTGCACACTCTATGAGATCTGTGTACTACAGTCCCTATACCAGACAATCAAACTTCTAGGCTGAAGATGTGAATGATCTGGACCATACATTTACTATGAGAATGAAAAACCAAATAAAGTCTAAGCCACTGGGTTTGAACTTCCTTAAATTTTGACAAATAGGGAATTTTTAAACAAACAAAAAAGATCATAGTGACAAAGTTTGACAACTGATTTGGATTCTTTATTCCACAAGTAAAACAATTTATGAAATTCATTGGCAGAAAAATATGCGGTTCTTAAAAATCTAGTTCACTTGAGAAGAGCATATAGAGGGGTTATAAGACCATGATCTTTGTGACCTAGAGTACGATTCTCACAATGGATTTTTCTGCTTTTTATAGAGGTAATAGCTTCGGAAAGGGTACGTCGGCCCCGTGTACATAGAGTCATAACTGTACATGTACATAGCAGTCAGTGTCAAATAAGAGTAGGGGTAACCCTCTGGGGACTGTTTCCAATCCGCCCCGTCTCAAAAAAAAGTGGGCCATGTTAGGAGCGTTCGTATCATATAACGCGGCCCCAGATCAGTTACGCAGCTGAATAAATTCGGACACCACCACAAGCAAGTACACTAATTACTTGTGGACATGCTAAGAAGTAGAAGAAGCTCTAGGTCCATTCTTAAATCAATTGCCAAAATTTGTCACCACTGTTTAAAAAACTAAGGGACAATTTGCTAGGGTCAAACAACTGTTGAGCAGATTCATTCTACTATGGGCAGTAGACAATAAGTCCAAAAAGTAGACATGTGCCAGAGTTATTTGGCATTTTGGGAGTGAGAGTGGGGATTGAAATATTATGCGAACAGCTTGTTTTGAAGTCTTTTGTAAACAGGCAACCTCTTGGTTGAAAAACTGGAATATGCTTAACATGTTTTTTACCAAAAAAGTATTGAATGGCTATTCACTCAAAGATCTTCCTCTTTTAATATTTCAAAAGTCAGTTTTCAGACTTCAGACAGTCAATCTGACACACACGAAGAAAATTAAAGACTAGAGCTCATGACTATTCTTGTTTCCAAGGAAGCTCCTTTTGGAAAACCAAGTGTTTTTGAACCAAAATTTTAAATTACCTGGAGTGGCCTACTGTTGAAGGGTGGTAAGGAATGTAAACAAACTTTCTGGAGAGGTTCAATCATGCACACTTACCATTTTCACAATTAATTCCACTGTACCCAATGTTGCAAGGTTCACATGTAATAAATTCCCCAGTTGCAGGATCACGGGAAACAGGTTCCTCCATTGAGACAATTAATATGACATATGACATTGGTCCCTATTTAAAACAAGAACAACATTTTATTATTTTGGTTCCACCAACAGATACACATTGTAGACGGGAAAATAGGGACCCTCTTTTCCGAGTTACTGGCTACAGCATGTGACTGAGGCTGAAGGCGAGGGGATTAACGGTCCATTGCCAGAACAAAGAAAATAGGGTACCCTATTTAACACGATATTCACCATTAAGCATGTGTTTTATTACCTCCTGTGACTCTGGGGACGTCACGCGAGTCATTAATTATAAACTTGTGCTGTTAACCCATAGGACGCTGATGGTATTAATATTTCAGGGGATGACTAATAGATATAAAAAGCTTACAGCAGGCAAAAATATCAATTGTGAACAATATTGAGGGGCATATTTTTAAAGTGCCAGTGTCTCTTTAAAGTGACAGAGGAGATTTTTTTTAGGATATGAATTTCTCTCAAATTTAGGAATGAATTTCTCTCTAAATTAGACCACATATCGAGAACTTCCGAAGGTTTATGGACAACAGGGCAAAAGAAGACGGGCAAACCTTGTTTGAAACTGCTGCTATCGTTATATTCCCCATTAGAAAACAGTCTTTGACTTTCTGTCGTGCACGACAGAACGTACTAACCGTCAGTACGAACCGTCAAAGACGGCGTATCGCTTATTCACTTCAGGTGTGATCTAATTACAGGGGTAAGGCTTCCACATAGTAAAAAACAGGGGTTCGAGAAAATTGGGGGCGATCCTTCTGGATCTCAGGTCTCTTTAAGTTTTTGATGGAATATCGGCATTGAGTTCCAAAGATTAGGTCCACATGATTTGAAGCTTTAGAAGCAAAAGTAGTTTAATTTAATGTATGTCATTAATTGTTGAATGTTTCGTGTGGATAGGCATGAACATTACATTTGAAATAATAATTGAAATAGGGGAAGGTTATAGTTGAATATTTGTAAAAAGCACTCCCAAGTGTTCCAATTTGAAAATGTCATATATTTTTTAATTGAGTTCTTCAAATAATGCCTTACTCTGACATTTAAAGTACATTAGTGCAATGTTTAATTTTGACTGGCTCGTTTTTTTATCTAGGAAGTCCACAAGCAGTTCCCATATACCATGCCCGGTCTATGTCTATATGAGGTCTTTACCTCACTCATGCATAACCTATAACACAAGGTGTTATGTCCCGTAGTATCCTCATTCAGATCAATTTAAAGTTTAAAAATTTTTCTTTTTTTAAATTTTCAAAGTTATGTGCAGAGTTACGTTGGTAATTGTCAGGAAAATCTACCTGCGAACGAGAGATAAGAAATGCGGATTTATCATAAAATAAGCGATTTGTGTAATAGAATGGGGATCCCAGATTGGACTAACGGAGATGGAAAGCTACGTGTATGTCAGTCATGATGAAATAGTGCCACCTCGAGAATGATAACCTCTAACTTGACTTGCCTGACCAATAAAAACTAATGGTGAGCGTAGACAACATACATGGCGCGATTTCCCGGTATTTCAAATTGGAAGGCCGTTTTCCAGCAGCCGTGAATTAGTATCGGGATCCCCGATAATAATTATTCTAATTACAAAATGCCTTATGTGACCCACACAGACATTTTCGCAGCTAACCATTCACAGGTAGTTTACTAGCAGTAACCAACAGCAACCGTGGTAAAAATCTCATTTTTTTAAAAAAAATGGGGGGCGCTCTTCAAAAAATGTGTAATATTGCTTTAAAACCTGCCCCCTCAAAAGTACTCGTGCAATTCAAAGTATGACCCAATTTTATTGCATACATAGATCCAACTGCAAGGAGGTCTTTAGACAGCGAAATGAAAAATCTAAAATGCGACAGAGGGAGCAAAGTGACCGGAAGTAGTACGACCCTAGCATGCCGGGGGCCGAAGCCAGAGGGTTTCTGCAATGTAGAAATTAGCATCAATAGATTTCTTGCTTTTATTTGGCTTACAGAAATGTCTAAAAGAAGGAAAAAAGGTGTGATATTGTTTTGGTTATATTCAATATAAAATATAGGCTGAATTTCGTATTGCTCTATACGAAATTAGACAATTCACAATTTTTGTAGCAAAGAACCATTTCTCAGCTAATCCTTTCAGATGGGGTTATTTTTTTTTAGGTAAGCTTTACATCAGGCAAAAAAAACAATCAGTACTTTCAATTTTTTTGGGACACCTGAAAGTGAAGCTCACAGGCAACTTTAAATAGGATGGACCTATGTTCATCTGAGGGCGCCCTATATAGGCGAGTCTGCAATGCTAAGTTTCGTATTTGTCATGTTATAAAGGCGTTCATGTAACTCTTTATACAACTTGAGGTTAATTTATACAGGAGGGACATGAATTTCGTTGGTATGTGCGAACTTCGTATTTTGCAATAGTAGCCATATTGTAGGGTAAAGGGCAAAAAGACAACAGTGCTAGGTGTCAACCCCCTGATCATACCGACTCCAGAAATCTGTGCTATTAGTAACATTCAGTAAATCTGCATGCCTAGCATTACTTGTGTTGTTAAGCCCGGCCTAGTTGGTGGTAATCAAACAGTATACACGGCTGTTTTTTACTCGCCGTGGTAGCCTATATGGCAGCTACAATGTGTCTACCAAACAGCTACTCCCCACAGTAGTGACACACGGGCAAGTTGAGACACGCAGTAGCTGCAAGATAGGCACCTTCTTAAAGTACACACCAGTTATAAGGTACAGTGATGGGCTACGTCTACCTACATACTTACCCCAATGGCTACCCGTAGTTGCCCACTAGGTGGTGGTGGTGGATATAGTTGTAGACAGTACCGGAGTAGACACGAAGCTACCCAGGTAGCTACCCCACAGTTATCTACCATGCATTTTGATATGGATGATTGAATTGAAATAAGGACTATTACTTGGTCTGGGTTTTAGCATTTTTTAATCTTTTTTTTTTTGTAAAATCATTACGAAATTCAAATTGGCATCTAAAGAAACCCCATATTACTGAACATCTAATAAAAAATGCAAATATTTGTCAAAAATAACTAAAATTTCCATTTTTTCTTGCTTTATTTGTTTTTCTTATTTAACAAAGAAATACCGCCTTGCTTCTGAGATGGTGCAGAGAGAGGCCTTACTGTATTTTGCGAAATGAAATGAAACAAACGCCATTGTTTACACGCTTTATTCGTCATGTATGACATTAACATGCATAACGTGCATTTTAAGCATTTGTTTTAAAAAAAAAAAAAAAAGCGGTTTTGTAATCCAATTGGGCGGTTTTGTTTTTTTTTGCCAAATACAGTAAGCCCATAGAGCTGCTGGGTATATGACTATGAAGCACAAAAAGACATGGAATCTAGGACGGCGAGAGCCTAAGTCAGTTGGTAAGTAATCCATATTATATCTACGTGTGGTAGCTGCCGTGGGAACTACCATGAAGAAATTGGCCCGTTTGTTGTAGACTGTCGTACTAGGTTTTTGATTGACAAATGAAAAAAACATTTGTTCAGGGGGGGTACGTGTGATTGAGCTTTGTGGGAAAATCTTGAGTTGGTAAAAAAATCCTGAGAGTTTGGTAAAAAAAATCTGAATTTGGTAAAAAAAATCCGAGTTTGGTAAACAAATCCTAGTGGTAAACAAATAAACTCAACTCAACTCATTTATTTTCAATCATTTAAAAAAAATCGTAAAATTTTTTTTTTTTTTAATATTTTTAAAAAAATAACGTTGCGACATTTTGAAAAGAAAAAAAATCCTGAAATCTGGAAAAATCCTGAAGAAGAAAACACACCAATGTTTGTTCTGTATCCTCAGAACAGAAATGTGACTGTACACATAATTACAACAAATCAACAAAATCAGTGTCCAATTCGGACAAAATAACATGCGGAATATTATCCATTATCTCTTACCATTCTGGCAGAATGGGACCATGCCAGCCACCATTAGCACGGCGAGGTACGGGACATAACCTTATGTATAGTAAACAAAATCCGGGGCTAATATACTAACGAGGCAACATTAAAGCAAAATAGCACATTTTTTTTTAGTGAGTGCCCCCAAAGTTCAAAACAAAATTGAGCTTTTGCGCACAGTTGCATTGGTAATTGATATTATAAATTTACCTGTGAATGGTTATAAAGTGGAGAAAATTTGTGTGCAAAAGAGGGAAATTTGTCATTAGAATAAGTAAGAACACACAGATCTATGATAATAATTCAATGGCTGCCCCACAAAACTCACAAAATCGACTTTAGAGTAATACAATTCGCAGGCCCTGAGTTTACTAAGACAATTACCAACCACAACCTGTAAAAATCTCAAATTTTGAAAAATTGGGTGCTAGAGGGGCACTGTTAGAGGTATAATGCCAAGTTCAAAACAGCTCCTTCTTCATGTGAGGCCAAACCAGAGCAGCGGAATCCTTCCTATGGTCTCTAGTACTCTTCTTCATACCAGAGTATCTCACAGGAAAGATCTATTATTACCAGTTAAAAAAAAACAAACTTTGTTTGTTTGGGGTGAGTTCTTGTTTGTTGTACAAGCTATGGTCGCCGTCCTTTAACATACGATATGAATTTTGGTATGGGGGTAGAGCCCCAACGTAACGAGGTTTGTCGTCATGTTTTCGAGGGGTCTCATTTTGGGGTCAAAGGTCATCAGGGGTCATTATTGGGTAACTTGGCCTGGCTTCTTACCTTCTACTTACATCCCCAACCCGCTCACGTTGACGTATGGATATGGAGTTTTGGTATATGGTGGTAGAGCTTCGCAGTACGAGTTTAGTGGTCACATTTTTTGGGGTCATTTGGGATCAACGGTTCATCCAGGGGTCATCTAGTGGGTATATTCAGCTAGAAGGGCCCGCGCACAGCGCGGGCTCCCCGCTAGTTAGTACAAAAAAACATACCCAGAAACAACGTGACTTGAATCACAGACCATTTCCAATATACCTTCTAGAACAGTCGACTGCAGATCCGTGGAAACACCCATTTCAATGGAAAAAGATAGCGCTGCTGCGAATGATTTGTATGTAAACAACAAGAATGGGCTTTATTCCGTATATTGAATACATGGTTTCGAGGATCTGCACTCGACCGTCTCTGAATATGAACTAAAACCATTCCCAACACAAGATTAATTCAAGGCAGAAAACAAACGAAACTAAGCAATAATATCACATTTTAAAAGATATTCAATGTCAGAACAAGACAGCCTTACACACGAAATAGGAATACTAATTCCACAACTCAACTGCCATTTAACCTTAAACAAGAACCAGTGCAGGATTTGGATTATTTTAACCTCAACAATTTGGTTTAATGATGCTGGTTTCCTTAATGAAATAGTCCAACCGTGACCCCCACCACAGTCTCAAAAAAGGAATTTGGAATACAAGAATATGGCTGGTAGGGATTACTTTTTTGCTAAAGCTCATAAAGCAAATGATCCCCATGATTGGCATACGGCTAAATTTTATCATAACAAAGCCAATATAGCTCCATTTTTTAAAAAGAGATTATTCCCAAATCTATTGCTGAAAATGTTAACTCAAAAAACTGTGGGTCCTACTATTTAAAAAGCTGCTTCCAACAAATCATCTTCTACCAATCTGTTAATCGACTGATGCTGGTCCACATCTTCAGCTAAAGATGGGGGGGGGGGGGTTGCTTTGGGGGGGTGGGGGTTACCGCTAAGGTTTTTATAACTATTTCAAAGTGAGAAAGGGGATATCACTCCTATCACCCTATTCCCCTCCACGCCAGTCAGTTACCTCATCTCCCACTCGCTATTATCCCCCCCCCTGTCAATCATCTCTATCCCCCTCTGTCTTATACTCCCTCCACCCTTATACTCGTCCCCCACACCCACTTACACCCCCCCCTCTCTTCTCTGCAGATAGATTTAATGATAAAACGCAGATGGAATGCCGATGGCATCTCAGCACCCAAAATAAATATGACTCCACATGTGATTCTAATTTCAGTGGACTAAGCCAAATACGCCCGTCTATGTAATAAGATGATGATTTTTTAGTACTTTCTGTCGTGCACGACAGAAAGTCAAAGCACGGGGTTGTTCTATGGGGACAATTCCGTAGTCAGGCAAGTTCAAAAACAGGTTTCTGTTTT
>JAMKCH010045618.1:0-56214 GCA_023653785.1 Ophioderma brevispina | reverse complement strand
CTCTTGTACACAGTCTCTAAGGAGTTAGAGAGTCGCCTTGTGGAAAGAAAGACTTGCCATCAACCAAGAACATCTAGCGGTATTGAAACCTGTGAGCATTCTCCCACCTGGAGCTGACTCCTCATGGGTGAATGGCGAGGCCTCAATAGATGAGAACAGAACTGGCGATCTAGGTATCCTGCAGAGGTAGGGCTATCTGGAAGCAGATCAGGATACTACCTGTGATTGTGGAATAGCACCACAGACAATGGAACACCTCTGGTCTGCCAATTGCTGGAGCAACAATGCACAAACAAAGACTTGCGGAATTCAGGAAGCAGCCAGACGTTGTAACCATCCCTGGCGGATCATATTTGAGAACCATAGTGGTTGGAAACGATAAGAAGAAGACGTAGGTAATTGTCAGGAATCAATACCTGTGAAACCGAGAATGCTAAAAATTCTGTCATAAATAAGCGATTTGGTAATTGGACATTGGATCCCAGATTGGACTTAACGGCAGAGCTGGAATGCTACGACTTTGTCCGTCCATGATGAAAAACAGTGCCACCTCGAGAATAATAACTCTGACTTGACTTGCCTTGAAACCGATCAAACAAAATAATGGATGAGCCGTAGACCGTCTGGCGCTATTTCCTGGGCTATTTCACATTGGAGGCCGTTTCCAGCAGCCGTTGAATTATGGTCGGGATCCCGATAATAATTATTCTAATTACAAAATTCCTTCATTTGTGACACCCAGACATTTTCGAGCTTAACCATTCACTGTATAGGTTTACTACCCTACCACAAGGGGTTACCACTTGCAACGTGTAAAAATCTCAAATTTGTGGCAAAAATTGGGGCACTCTTTAAAAAAATGTGCTAATATTGATTTAATATGTGCAAATACATTCTTGATACGTATGAATGTTTGCATGTCTACTTTGTGATGTTATATTTTATTTGAACGGGTCATGAACTAACGTTGGCGAACGGTTGCTAACCTCTGTGAAGATCTAGTACATGGTAATTGAACAATTCATACTTCACCTATAAAACAAACCATCTTCAAGTTGATTTCATGCGTGTGCGTGCGTGTGTCAGTCAATATAGAATCTATGAACAAAAGTGCCATTTTCATTGCTACGTCACCAACATAGACCCGAATTAAAATATTTTTATTCTTTTTTCTAGTAGGGAGGTACATGGAAAATGATCGAATAGCTCGTCCCCCAGGGACTCAAATGGTTGGTATCAGAAGAAAGCTATTTTTCTCATTACCCTGTTATTAGCGAAAATCGCTCCATTTGGATTGAAAATAAATTTACACAGTACTCTATGGGCACAAAAATCACGTTTTTAGTCTCACATCCAAAACGGATTGAATATCAGCGGGGAAATTTTACAGATGGGTGTTGGGTGAAGTCCATTCTATCACGATGAAAACTCATCTACTTAAATTAGGCCATCCCCATTTCACCCTGTTAGCAGTGTTGAAAATCAAAACTTATGTTCTGCATTTTCTTAGATCAAAAAGCTTCAATTGATAATGATGTATTGACTTAGGAATAATTAGTCAGGGGTGACGAGGTGGCGGTTACAGAGGTAGTGGTCGCTGTGGATTACAAGGAGATGTGCAATGCAGAGTAAATCCTTGTAAGGCTGATTCAGATTTCCGATGAAGGTGCACTCCCATTTTCAAAAAAATCATGCTTTTTGCATATACATAATGCTTCCATATAATAATCACTTTGTTAAAGAACTGACCTGCAAATTGAAGTCCTAAATATAGAAATCACACTTTGTTAAAAAAAATTCAATATCCAATTTTTGATACGCAGTAACCTATAGCAATGTTGGTACTGATGCCATTAAGTTACTGAATCAAAACAAAAAATCCCAAATTCAACTTAATTTGGAATTAAGCATTTTAGATGATTATCTTTACTTCTTGATCTAATCTGATAGAATGATCTTGATAGAATGGCCTTCACTCCAAAACCCTACCCGTTCATTTCGACACCAAAAGATTTCAACCCCTTTGATGTGAGAGCTAAAAACATGGATTTTGTAAACCTCACGAGTACGTGAAAAATAATTAAATGGTCAACCAAAATGAGGCACATTTTTGCTCAAAACATCCAAACCAAACATACCTTTAGCCCCAAGACTTCACAGGGTAAATGAGAAAATAGTGCTACTGCAGACACCAAAATTTTGACCACTTTCAAATAATCTGGGGTTTTGGGGACAAGGCTGTAGTGATCGGACCGTGGCCCTTTCAAAATTGTACGACTTTCTAACAGCATACCGACCCTAATTTTTATTCATGGAAACCTTGATCTATAAGCTCAACTGTGGCACTTCTGTGGTCATTTTATGTTGCTCGAACAATGAACTAATAAGAAAGGTGAATATAAAGGTGCAACAATGACAATTTCAAATACCAGGTGGTCCTAAAGAATTTGATTTTTGCACGATGGGCTCACTTCAATCAGCTTGATCACGTCACACATGACGAAACAAGACAAACTCTGATATGCAGTAACTGCCAGTAAGTCCCCACTAAATATCATAATTGATCATGTGCAGGGTCAGTATCTAATTAAAAATGCAGGTAAATTTCATACTTCAAAAATGTATATATACAGTTTAAAAACAATGTCCACTATTTTGAAACATTCCATGAATAAATTCCAATGAGTATGAAGGTTACAAATCACTATCCGTGATCTACCCAAAAGAGTCAAATACTGAAAATTTGTAGGAATAGATAAAAAGTGAAGGTTAATTTTGTAGATTCTCATAATTTATCTTTCCCACACAGAAAAATGAACGAAAGTACAAACCAGCAGTGCTCAAAAATGAAACCCATTCAAATACATGTGTAGTACGTATCGGATTAAAAACACCATTGGTTTTGCTTATTAGGTTGCTTTTGGTCTTATCACTTGCAGGGTATGTTGGATAACTATACTTGTTACGATATGCCACAAAAATGTTTGTTTTTTTTAATTTTCTGATTTAGCAAATCACTGATGAGTGCCTTTAAACAATGCTGTAAACTCCTTTAATATAAGCACATCATGGGCGCAATAGCTCAGCAGAACTTTAAAATTAAATTATGCGTACTACTAATTTCTCTAAAAGAACCGCATTTTTCACAATGACATCTAGATGACCCTTGAACCCAGATCCAGTGCAATTCTAAAGGGTATTTTGAACAACTCAGTAGCCATCATGTTACAAAACAAAAGTATTTAAGCTTAATCAAGTAGCTATACTGATCAGGGGCGGATTTAGGGGGGGCGCCCCTCTATTTTTAGCGAACCAGGCGCCGGACGCATAGACGTGCGGGCGCACACTAGATATACAAATGACTTTTTAAACAACAGGGCGCCCTGTAGATATCTAAGAAGGATGGTACAGGCTCGGTTGGCCGTGTAGAGCTAGCTTTGTGGGCCTCTAAAATACTTTGGCACTCCTATATGAGAAATCCTGAGAACAGCCCCTGCATTGATCCCTTTTCCACCATCGTGTGTTTGCTCAATTATAGGGGTACAGCACCAATCCCAGTTAGATGTGTTACCAACTATGTTGGTTAGATGAGGGCATGGACTTCATCATTTATGTCTTACTCCTAAAAGGAATAAGCGATAATGGGAGAGAACAAAAAAAAGGGATAATTGTATTGTAGTTTATAAATTGGGGATAAATATGTACAATTTCTATCACCACTTTAATGTGGGATAAAAATGAAGTATGTGAGAAATTTGTCAAACATAGAGCGATGGCATCAAAATCTCCATTAAACAGCTGATTGGTTTACCCCAGTACAGATAAACAAAGATCCAATTATGATCAAACGAACGATCATGCTTAAAATCCGGGAAAATTCCACAGGGAAACGCATTTTTGATCTCAAGTAGGAATTTGGTACGCATATACAGAGATTTCAGAATCAGATAAAAAATACTGCCTTGTCTTTAATACACAATTTCAACCAATCACTTGCAGGTTATGTAAACATCCATGCCAGCAACGAAAATACCAAAATATGAATTTTGACAAAAAAATTTTTTTAATGTTTTGGATCAGCAAATTGCTGCTTATCTCTTTAACTGTAGCCTCCAATGGCCGTCATATAAAGGTGCAACGAGAGATTCACATATAGGGTGTCCCTTAAAAAATCGAAAGTACAGATTTTTGCCCTGATGTAAAGCTTTCCATCAAATATATCCCCATCTGAAAGATAAGCCGAGAAATGTTTCTTTGGTACAAAAATTGTGAAATTTTTAATTTCGTATAGGAGCAAATACGAA
Organism: Ophioderma brevispina; assembly: GCA_023653785.1. NCBI lineage: Eukaryota > Metazoa > Echinodermata > Ophiuroidea > Amphilepidida > Ophiodermatidae > Ophioderma > Ophioderma brevispina. The sequence goes on along the minus strand of JAMKCH010045618.1, from coordinate 51,910 downwards.
ATTCAACCTATGTTTTACATTGAAATACAAGCAAATCCAAATCGCCTTTTTTTCTTTCTTTAAGACATTTATGTAGCGAAAATACAGGTAAGAAAATTATTGAGTGTCTAATCTATATGAAATACTATTATGATACAATATTTGGGTGCCTTAAAATCTCTCGTTGCATCTTTAAGAGAAGAAATCAGTACCTTCCCACAACGCAGTTGTGTCGCAAAATGATTTTAAATAAGTATTTTGGACATCATTTGCGTACATTTAGAGAAAAAAATTTGACAACATCTTACCTGGGGTAGGGTAAGGCACCAAAGTTCTGTGTGTGTGTGTGGTGTCAAAATGTTAACACCCAAATTCAAAATTTAAAAAAAAACATTTTAGTGACACATACATGACATCCACACATACGCACAATGGATTGCTAAGTGGTCGTGCCAGCTAGGTGGCAACCCACGAAAAGCAAAGGATACTGAATAGTATCTATAAGTAGGCCTATATTCCAGTGTTATCCTATATTGGTGCTTTTGTCATGAATTCCATATAATTCAATCTATCTGATACATTGTATAAAAAAAACAGATTAAATCTTATGAATGGCATTTGATCTTCCAGTGAGGGATTGCAAGGCTATCCTGCCAACATAAAATTTCTTAGATAAAGCTACCTCGTTTAAAGGAATAGAATTGTCAAAAAACTGTCAAGGTCGATTTGCTAAAGTGGTCCTAAAAAAACTATTACATGGTAGAAAATAACAATTTTTTTTTTCATTTCAACAGTGTGTCACATTAATCAATACATTCTAGACCATTAAAAGTACACATTTTTGGAAAGCTTATATTTATATTACAATGATGCTATAAGCAGCTAAGAACAACTTTATTATACAGGGTGGGTCAGAAATATACAGGGTGAAACAACAAAAAAGTTACATTTTCTTGTCATGGTGAACTGTATGGTTTCTTTTCTGAATGATATGTAGATCAAATTACCGTACTGACCCGAGTATACTCCCACCCTCTTCTAAGCTGAAAATACCTTGAAATTTGGGGGTGAAAAATAATGCCCGAATCATGCCCGAAGCCGGAGTCAAAAATGTCTTGGCCTACAGCCACTTCTTGACTTCCAAAATTTTGAAAGAAATCGGAATGTTTGGAAAAAAATACCGTTCGATAGTACGTATTTTCCACCCTCTTATGAGTAGATGTTTTTTTTTATATTTTGTCATGTAACTAACCAAGTAACCATGACTATCATGTAACTTTATGATTTTTTAGCCCAAAAAAAAACCAAACAAAAATAGTCACGAAAACTGAACCAATTTGCCAGTGGCAGTCACTGATGTCCTACAGTGTGGTGGCAGTGTATTGGCGACAGCCATATTTGATTTGCTGCCATCATTAGGCACCCTCTGACCCTACCTGACCTTGTTCAAAATATTCTTTTCGTTGTAGAAAACAAATCACCAAAAAAAAAACTATTTTATTAATGAATTTATGGAAACTGAATAATTTTATTGACATCTTATTTTTTTATACTAAAATATGGAAAAAGAGTGAAAATTTGTAGAATCACGTCTGAGTGAAGTAGAAAGCCTTGAGAGTTGAACCAGAAACACAGTGTCTCCTGCTGAATCTCCGACACTTTGCCGTGTTCTAATCTTTAAAATGTATGTTTTCACAAACTTTAATGGTTCAACACGTCATTAGAAACATCTGAGATCGCATATATAAGATTAATATGGAATTTCGTATTGGAAAATGCTATCATTTGAATTCAAAAAGGCTAAAAGGTTGTGGTTGTTTGAAGAAAATAGGTTTCCGAATTTTCCTCATGCAGGCAGCCAATTTTTTTGGCATGGGATATAATGGATCTTTAGAATTGTCTGAAATTTTCCTCCCAAAAACTTAAATACCTTAGGGTCAGTACAGACGGTAATGTGGATTCAGAAAGGTATTGCTCAGGCCCCTTCACAACAAGCAAGGAAAAAGAGTTTCACAATACCCCTTTGTTAAATATACAGGGTGGTCATAATTAATGCTTTTCTGAAGTGTAAAATACACGTATGAAGGATTTTCAAACCATTTTTTCAGAGTAAATCTTTTCCTGTCTTGGTAATTTAAGCAAGTTGCTTTTAAAACAGATATAAACACCATATTCTTGTGTATACTTTCTTTTCTTATAAAATTACCCTGGAAGACCAAGTGCTCAAGTTTCTATGTAAGTTGAACTAACAAAATATTAGTAAAACCAGTGTAGGCAGAAAGTAAAAAACATCGTAGGTCTCTTCTAAAACTAGCATTTCCCATTGATAAAATCATATAGGGTTATAAAACCTGAAAGGCACCATCCCTGTATTTCTTCTCGCATTTAAGGGGGCACCGTACCAAAATCACCCATTTTGGTGTAATGGTAGTTAGTTCCGGTAAAAAAAACAAGGCCTATTTGTGATATTTTTGGTGTCCTGTGCGAATCAGTTTTCCGTAGGGGAGCATGTTATTATCAAAAGGAGAGCGCATAGGAAGTACAATACTCTTATAATTCCAAAATGAGAAGTGACTTTCGATTCATGTGATCAAATAGATGCCCCGGAAAGTATACCCTGGTCGGAAACGGTTATTCCGGTCCGTGAAAGCCGAAAATAGCAGTGGCGCTGTTTACGTGCTCTTATCTTAAAAGTTAATCGGAAGGTGTAAGGTGAATTGAAGCTTATATGCAGGTTTCATGTCTTATCATGTGATTCATGCATGAAAAATAATCAAAATGGTTTTTCGTCTGGTTGGAAAAGACAGTTTCTTTAATCACACTTTTACGTGCTTCAATGGGGCAATTATTGGGTACTGTGCCCCCTTCGACACGTACGGTGCATAGACTACACTGGGCATGGTTTTCGAGTGAAAACATGCTTATTTTCCATTTTTGGAGATAAAAGATTGCTAAAGTTTGCATTAGAAAATGGCTAGCTCGTTTTTTTAGAGACCTAAGTTCATTTTTGATTACATTTGTGAAAGCAATAGGGGTGTGGTCAGGCTTTTCACGATAAGGTGTCGAGTTTCATGTCCCAATATGGCGAACGTACATGCCATGAGAAAATTGCCACAAAGTTGCGATATATAAAGATTTTAGAGGACATGTGTGTTGTGTGGGGGGGGGGGGGGGGGGGTGGTAGGGTAGTATCTAATCATGAAGTTGGGATCCATGGTAGGCCTATCAAAGATCAGTATGACCGCTACCCATCTGAGATCTGGTATTTTCCCATCAACAGTGATTAAACTGGGAGGAAGGACAATTTGACGCAAATGCTTATTGACACATTGCGGAAAAGTGGCTTTATAACACAACCAAGCAATATATTGGAATATAATTTCACACTTTTCTTGAAATGTCTACATTTATGAAAATACAGAAGAAAATGAACATTCGGATATTGGTCGTGTGCGAAAAGGGGGAACATTACCAAATCACTACTCCCACGTTTTTGGTGTAATGGTCGTTAGTTCCGGGAAAAAACAAGGCCTATTTGTGATATTTTGGTGTCCTGTGCGAATCAGTTTTCCGTAGGGGAGCATGTTATTATCAAAAGGAGAGCGCATAGGAAGTACAATACTCTTATAATTCCAAAATGAGAAGTGACTTTCGATTCATGTGATCAAATAGATGCCCCGGAAAGTATACCCTGGTCGGAAACGGTTATGAGGCATTCGTGACAGCCGAAAATAGCAGTGGCGCTGTTTACGTGCTCTTATCTTAAAAGTTAATCGGAAGGTTTAAGGTGGAATTTGAAGCTTATATGCAGTTCATGTCTTATCCATGTGATTCATGCACTTGAAAATAATCAAAATGGTTTTACGGTCTGGTTGGAAAAGAGAGTTTCTTTAATCACATTTTAACTTGCTTTTCAATGGGGCAATATTTGGTACTAGTGCCCCTTAAATAGGGTCCTGGCACGTATACACATGAAAAAAATTCTTAATATACAACACCGCATGGTATATTTACGGCAACCTCAGGAGAACTCAGGCTATGTGAAAATATGATGGCGCTCGTGCAAAATTATGTGGTGTTATACCGCCACAAATATTTAAGAGCCGATGCATGCCCGAGTGAGCGCTTTAAAAAAATAGTGCATTGTTTGTCAGTTGCAGTGCTATCCCGCGAATTTTGAGGCGTGGCAGGTCACACGTTTGTTTTCAATTCTTGTATTTGGCCTCAAAGTATGCACATATGCGTTCATTCTAAAATGTTATGATGAGAGTCGTATGCGAGATTAGCATACTCTCCATATTATTAAAACTGGTTTTATTGTACGATAAATAATATGCAAACCAAATTTGGCTGTCGTAACAAGATTGTTGCGTGGTGAGTGGCCGTGTTTTTTTGGTTGACGGTGACGATGGTGGTGTGTTTATTCACCGTGATGGGGCAACCCATAATCGAGAAACCTAAGTTATAATACTTACCATCTTCTGTTTAAAAACTCAGAAAGCTCTAAAAAAAAAAAAAAAAAAAATTTATGTATAAAATGTATGTTCGTCTTCGTTAACCGGGTTGAGCAAAAGCTTTAGGTTTGGCCAACTAGGTTGCACAACTTTGGCCATGGATATGTAAGAAGGCCTGTAAGTATTCAAAAGTGGGTGCGGACGGGTCCAATAGTATCCCTAGACAAGTGGGAAGTAATTTTTAATCATAAGAGCTAGAAAATCCTATGATGTAACCTTGGTCTGCGTTACGTTTTCATTTTGGGATATACTGAAATGGGTTAATATAGAGTTCTAGCCTTGGTTGGGGGGGGGGGGGGGAAATTTTTCGGCCCTGTTAAATGTTTAAATGTGTAAATTGCAAAATGGAAAATACTATTCAAAAATTGCCCAGTGCTATAAACAACGAACTGAAATAGCAGAAAGATCTCTTTCGGGAAAAGGGAAAATATTTGCACTTTGTCTTAATATAAATTTTGCGCTAACAAACGTGCTGTCGTGTCGGGTGCTGATTACAAGCTTGCGGGTACTATTGGGTGTCCGGATCGACGCTGCCGGGTTTTTTTCGCAATTGACCTATAAACTGATTTTTTATCGCATTGAATATAACTTAGAATAAGAACCTGTTTGGTGTAAAGCATCGAGTTGGCGACAAAATATTTGAAGATTGGTGTTAAGTATAAAAAAGGTTAAGGAAACGGTACGTCAACAATAGCTAAATCTAAAATCCATATATTGAACATTGTTGAATGAACTTGGAACACAACTGGAAGACAATGAACTTATCCGTTACATTGTCACGTGGACTTGCCTAGTTTAAAGGATTTTTTTCACAATTTGTTGTTGTGAGGGAATATAATTGAGAGGGTTGTATGAGAAAAACGATACTTATGTAATGGAAATGAATGATACCTCTCATTAGGTTTTTGACGTGCAATAGTCAACTGATCAACAATTTTGAAATTTGTAATATTTAAGTGAAATATCTGTAAAATGGGATAATATGATGGTTGATGACAGAATGAATTGGATTTTAGCGGTTTATGAGTGTGAGAAATGAGAATTGAGTGTTTGTGGATTTATGAGTTGAATATTACCCTAGACATTCAGCCATATTGTAGTTTATAATTATGAAGAATTCATTGATCAGAAAATGACCATCGAATAAATGCAATTGAATATAGGAACCAGTTAACATCCTACACTCACTTTCTTTTGGTGCTGCCACATCCATGCCTGGCATCGTTATGGCCATGTATTAAAACTCTCACGATACAAATTTGTCCAGTGTGAACAGTCAGGCCGACCTAGTTGCAAGATACCAGGCCGCTCATACATTGTTTACACATTGCCTGTTAACTGGTCTATACATTTGTTTTCTTCTGTCTACTCTTGGTTCGCATCTCCTCATTACCCAGTATCCGAGTTCGGACTTTACCTATCTTTATTAACTTGGGCGTTAACCAGCCTTTGGTTTTGACAATTGTGGGGGCTCGCGCCGTGAAAAAAATTGTCCGAAAAGTGCACGGGATATGTACGGTATGTTGAGAGGGTGAATCTTTCGAGTTTGACTAATTCTCTATTTGACACTATCCTTGCTGTATTTGTATTAATGCCATTTCTTCACATTTTCAGTCACCAGGTTGATGAACACGCCATTTGATGACTCTCCTCACGCCACAGCCAAGCTTTAAGCACGCAATTAAACGACAGCAGCACCTGTGTTAGGGATGTAAAGGTAACATATTGTGAAATTGTTGTATTTTAGTTAATTAGTATCGTATTGTACACCCAGTATTGGATTCATATTCGCGATTGTTGAATAGTCCTTGGGAAATTTGGTATTGCGGCGTTGTGATTGGTCGCGATGTTTTGGTTTATTTTCGTAATCGTTCATTTAGTTGTAGGTCATTGAACTCGTTTTTGTTTGTTATAGCTGCGTACCCATGGATTATCATAGAACTAGAACCCGCACTGCTTTAAGGTGAAAAATTTTGACTTCAGTATGTAGAATTGAGAGAGTATTTTATTGATAAGGGCCCGATTAAAAAAGGAACGGTGACGCTGATCGCGCTAGCAAGAGCTGCGAGCGTGAACATGAAAAATAGCCGCGTTTCAGCAGAAAAGTCAAAATAATCATTTCGTTTGGAATTGAAAAGGATCGTAATTAAAGCGTAAAGAGGAAAGGAAGAAGCGCGAATTAAAAGGCGGAAAGGAAGGGAAGCATAGCGCATTAAAGCGAAACAGGAGCGCATGAAAAGTGGCAAAGGAAGAAGCGCTTTTGGAACTTGAATCAAGCACGCCTTGAGTTTGAAAAGAAAGGAAGCGGCGCGTCCTTGACACACAAAACAAAACAGATGTTTGCTAAAGAACAAGCGGAAATTTCATAGAAACCATGAATAGAGTTAGAACAGTTAAAGTTAACGCGCTTGAATAGCCTGAAAAGAATACCGCGTTTGGGTATAAAAAGCGCTGAGGCCATTTTGCAAGCTGCTCAAAATTAAGGATGATTCAGGTACTAAGTCAAGTGAAAAGGACAAATACAAACCCCTCCAAGCTCCCAAATCTACGACTCCTTGAACTGATGCTTCTATAACCATGGGGGGTAACCAGGTTTGAGAAGTATGCCACGTTTAAGAAATGGGACAAAACTGTTTGGGGGAGCCATGAATTTGGGACTTTAATAACAGGTTAGAGGTTTGGAAGTATACGATTCATTAACTACGTATAACAGATCCAATATAAGTCCTAAAGATGCACTGTTTTAAGACGTTACCAACTCACGGAAGCTTTTAGGGAAAAGTAACAAAACTCTATACTGAAGCCCTTTGGGTGAGAGTGCTCAGCAATACACTATTCGTATAGCCAAATATTTGCAAAGATTGGATTGAGTTATCTGGTTCCGAGGATCATTTAAAGGTCTTTTTTCTTCTGGTAAGAGACCAATTTAAACATAGTTGCCCCCTTCGTTATGGTAAATCATATAGTGTTGACACGAACCAAGAGTGTTTGCAGACTCGCCAATTGGCGATAGGCATCTAAAATGCAAGGTGGATGCCTGGGTATCTTGATATTCTCGACAAAATGAGGGGAAACATAGTCCTAACAAGTTTACCCCAAAGGTACAAAGTCAAAACAAAGGTCACTATCAAAACACTTCGCGAGTGAACACTGGTTATGATCTGTTGGTCCACCGATAGAACAAGTGAACGATCTACACATTTTTGCCAGTCCAGCCACCGAACCGCTTGTGGTTTTAATATGTGGTAAAAATGGAATATGGCCCGAAATTGCTTTTCGCAAGGTACACTAGGACTAACTATGGGATGAAGTTGATCAAGATATCCTTTCAAATCAACTTTAGGAGGCCTAATGATCCAGGTAACGGTTCGTCAAAGCAAGATGTAGAACAACAGTCGACTCAAACAGAGTATAGGTCCTAATCAGAGTATACCTCAAGCATCCACATCACAGCCCATATAGTAGAATGAGACTTCATTCAATCAATCAGACGAGATGAATAAAATCCACATTATGAGGTCAATGAAGATAGGCCATAACCACGGATAGTCAAGTAGAACCAGTAATCAACAAGCAAACTATTAAGTGGAATTAGCAGTACGGTTACAGACCTAACATGAACTATTTTGGCCTAATGGTGGTTCGGATTTGACCCTTAAAGTTCAACATTCAACTACAAAGAGAATATACACAGGTAGAATGTGGATGCCAACGTGAGTTTGTGGGTGGTGTATGTCAAATTCATTGGACAGAAACTTAATGCCGCTGAATAGGCAAAGTAAATGACACAAACTTACAAGTATCTAGAGACAACGGGATGTAGTGGTAATTGAGGTAGCCGTAGTCTTGTACAATCCATCAATACACAGGTCCAACACATAACGTGGTTATTTATAGGACGGTACGGAGCGCAAATACCCCAGTTGTTACCATAGAGGTACAAACACCGCATCTAGATGGACGAGTTTACGCCCTAGCTATGGAGACGCCGATTTGCGATCTTATTATAGGACAGTACCCAGTCAGGGGCGTCCCCCGACCATTTTTAATGGGGGGTGTTGAGTCTCTGTTGCCAACAAAACCATGGTCCGGATGTCAGGAATTATCATTTTTTTTTTTCCGGCTCAGAAATGTTGAATAGCGGTGGGGGGGGGGTAAGGGAGGGTGTAACTGGTGCCTGGGGGAAGTTGGTCGACCAACAGCTCACGTTTCCTATTCAGTCATTCAAATTCGAAATCCAAATAGGAGAGGGGCACCAAAAATCAGCCAGCAAAAAGCCATTTGCCGACAGAATGCGACAACTTAACATTTTGCCGATAGAATTTTTTAAAATGGGGGGGTGTCACACCCCCCCCCCACACCAAAAAATAAAAAACCCCCCCTCTGGGACGGCCCTTAGTACCCTGGTGCACGTAGTCCTGATTTGCAAATAAGCCAACTGCCATGTTGGAAGCAGACCCTTACCTGCAACAGAGGTAGATCATCATGTTCGCCCGCAGCTGTTGAAACTAGGGCACAACAACGCACTCGCATGAAACCACCACAAGCCATTATTACGTAGCCGCCTGATGAGATGTAGTAACACCAGAGAAAATTCGAGACGAGCAATCTAACGATCCATCCACTACAAAGATAGGGAGAAGCTATCACTGGGATCGGAAGCGATTTGGATGATGGAAGCGCGATGTCTACTCAAGGAAGATGGGAGTTTTTAATCGAGGAGCGCTGCTACCAAATGTATTGCTGGAGAAGTTAAACACTCGGGGTACCATCTGCATTCAGAAAACAGTCTTGAAATTGCTCACGAGTCATTGTTAGGAGGACATCAGGGACCGAAGAAGACTACTGATAAGATCATGTCCGACTTTTATTGGCCAAGAATAACCGCAGATGTTGCGAGATATTGTCAGTCTTGCGATGTGTGCCAGCGTACTATAACCTCGGGGACGTGTATCTAAAGTTCCATTGGGAGAGATCCCACTGGTCGAGACCTCCTTGTTTCCACCGCGTCGGAGTAGATTTGGTTGATCCTATAAAGCCGGTAAGCGACAGAGACATCGATATAGTTTAGTTTTTAATCGATTAACTGCCCCAGTCCCGTACCCCCCGAGAGCGTTCCTCTCAAGACCCTAGACCTCGGAGGTTATAGCAGATGAGTTCTTCAACATATACCCTACTATTAATCCCAACGGTAATACATACTGATCAAGGGTCACAGTTTACATCCGTATTATGGAGAATGTTTAACAGATTGTTAGCCAGCAAGGAAGTCACGACCCCCTACATGTCATGGAAATGGGTTATCGTGAGAAATACAATGGGACGTGAAAGACGAGATGGCTCAAGCGGCTGTGCGAGGAACGCCCGAAAGACTGGGATCGCTATTCGCCCCACTCGTTGTTGCCTACCGCAAACGCCTCAGTCAAGCACTGGTTTCGCACCTTTTGAGCTTGCTTTTATACGGGAGACATTTAGGACCTATGGCAATACTTAGGGAAATATACCAGTACGTCATCGTTTGCAAAACTGATTGGAAGGTACTTGCCGTCTAGCTAGACAAGAGTTGAATAAAGCTCAACAGAAAACAACGGTCTTTACAATCAGAAAGCAAAGTGCCCGGTCAGTTGAAGTGGGACAAGAAGTACTTTTGTTGTTGCCACTGATCATAATAAATTGCTAATGCAATGGAAGGGTCCTTCAACCGTTTAGAGAAACTAAGCCCTGTGAATCATCGTATCGATTTAGGACACAGACAACAGACATCCATGCAAACATGCTGAAATTATACCCCATCGTAACCGATGTTATGGCTAGCTCAGTAGAGAGATAGCATATATTTTCAGAGGTAACGCTGTCAGTAGCTGTAATTAGAAAAGGAAACTACAGAGGATATCTCAGGTGAACCTTACTTCCAGAATGATGAAGAGCTTTACACTTCCCAGTTAAAGCTAAAGAAAAGGCAGATGATGTCAGGTCAACAAGGATGGATCTTGATAGGAACAAAGAGCAGATGTCCGCAGATACTTTGTAGTTTTAGTGATGTGTTAACCGACATACCAGGTAGAACTACATTAGCCACGCTAGCATGAGATTAAGTCCTGATGCGAAGCCTATATTATGCCAAACCGTATCGCATACCATCCACTTATAGAGATGGAGTACAAGGGGAGATTGCCACAAATTTAAACTACTTGGGATAATTCAAAGAGTAATAGCCCCTACGGCCTTTCCTCTCGTGTGTGTTCGGAAGCCATGTGACGGCACACTTAGAAGTTGCGTTGACATGCGAAGGTTGAATAGCATTACTGTTTTCGATGCTGAACCAGTTCCGGATAAAGAAGAGATATTTGCCAATTGTCACAATACAACTACTAACTACTTTCACCAAGAGAGATTTGGCAAAGGTATATTGGCAAATACCGATGGACGACAAGTCACGAAAGTATGCATCTTTCATCATTCACACGGATTAATACACGTTGTAATCAGAATGCCCTTTCCGGATTAGTCAATTCAGGAGCGACTTTCAACAGAATGATGAGATAGTGTTGGAGGAGTAGAAAAGTGCACAACTATGTGACGACGTCTGATCCATACCATTAACTGGTCAGGAACACCGTCGAACGTCGCACTTGAGGTACTTCAAGGCTACGAGAAGCAAATTTAAAATAACAGCAAAGGCCGACGAAATTCTATTGGGATTTACTGACGTTTGAGTTCTTGGGACATATGGTAGGGAAAGGACAGATGAAACCTCGACCCGGTAAACTTGAAGCAATTCAACAGTTCAAACAACCCAAAACAAGAAGCAACTAGCTACGCTCGTTCTTGAGAACTAGCATCCATTAAAAACTATCGTCGATTCATACCAGAATTGCCTCAATTGCTTGCCCATTGACAGATAGAACGAAGAAGGGAATCCAACGTAGTTAAAATTGATGAAAGCAAGAGAATGGTCATTTCAGACTCTCAGAGTAACTTAACCAGCTCGCCGATACGCATTTACCTGCTTAAGTCAAACTTTTATACTTCGGAGTGACGCATCTAATGATGGGATAGGCGCAGTATTGCTGGCCAGAACTGATCAAGATTATCTGTTGCCTACGCCAGCAAGACCTTGACAAACATCAACGTGCTTACTCAACAATGGATACAAGAATGTTTGGCAGTCATATGTCCAATTAGGAAATTCGCTACATTCTTATATGGGAAGAGGTTTTGTTAACAAACTGACCAGCAACCCCTGACTTGCTTTACGTAAATACAGGTGGCGATAGCAGATACTACGGTGGGCGTTCGCATTACAACAACCTTATCGATACAGGATAGAAGTTATTAAGGGGAAAGATACGTTGGGCAGACTTCATGAGCAGAGTCAATTGAAGTGTGCAAAAGTTTAACATGGAAGCAGAGTAGAGAACATGGAAGCTGAATGTAAGAGTTGAAGCAGTGTAATTTTAAGTTTTTGTGATTTAGCAAATTACACTGGTATTTTAGCTTAAAGGGACAGCAGCGATTTGCTGATCCAAAAACATCGAAAAAATCAATCAAAATTCATATTTTGATATTTTTTGTTATGGCATGGATGTGCTAACATAACCTGCAAGTGGTAGCTGAAATCCGTGTATTAAAGACAAGGCAGTGCCTTTTATCTGATTCGTAATTTAATACGTGCGTATCAAAATTGCCACTTGAGATCAAAAAAGCCTTTCTCCTATGAATATCCCAGATTTACATGCATATTTGCGCCATGACCTTTTCCAGTTTGAACCTCAAACAAATTATTTATGTTTGTTTATTCTGTACTGGTGTATAAACCACAATCAGCTGTTTGTGTAGATTTTGAGGACGCCATCGTTATCTATTTACTGGAGACTGTATGAAAAATTTCTTTCAAATCTTTCATTGTTTTTTCACTATTTGGTGTGTTATTTCTACATTAAAGCATTTATATGGAATTATACATACTTATCCCTGATTATAACTTAGTTCAAAAATGCAATTTCTTACATTTTCGATTTTCCTCGTCAGGAATCGCTGCTAATACCTTAAGTGGGGGGTGAACTGTTACGCAAACCTCATGAGAACTCAGCTATGTGGAAAATATGATGGCGCTATTGCAAATTATAGTTGGTGGTTCAGGGGGGGCAGGACACCAACGTTAATGCACTAAATTGGGAAAGGGTTTTTTGTGCTGTAGAATCATATAGGAAATATCCGCTAAAAAAGTTTCGTTTTTTTTGGGGTGACATTTTTTCTTTTAAACGCAGATATTCGCCCAGTGCTGAAATTGGCACAGAGAAGAAGAAGTATTTAAGGGGAGTTTATCTGGCGCTCACCATGTGAGCACCAACAGATTTTTTAGTACAACACAAACCCTGATCTTTTTTGAATTATCGCGGCGTTTTTCCTGTCCTCCAAAAATCCCTCTAACTGACAAAGCATTACAATTTCTGCCGTTGCCTACGCTCTTCTACTAGATGTTTACAACACATCGCACACATTCACAGTACGAGCAATACGTATCGTTGTTATTTCAGCTGGTATCAGAGATTGTAATTTCCCAATTTGACACACCGGTTATTTTGTTGATCAGAGTTCATGCACGGTGCTGCGTGTCAAAACTAGGTTTTTTTTGCAAACTAATGGGTTTTTGAATATGCAAAACCCCTAGTTTTTTGCAAAAAACCCTAGTTTTGCAGAATGCAAAATCAGGGGTTTATGGAAAACCCTATTTGCATATGCAAACTACGGGTATGATGGGCACTAATTCAAGACCCGGGGTTTTTTCATAGAACTGCCGGGTAGTTCATGTTGAGGGCGAAATTCTATGCTGTCTCGTTCAAATACAGCGCACAAATAGTTACTCCATGCACGTTTGGCTACGTTTTGTGATAGGCCCAAATGGTAGAGGTCAGATCGGGCAGGAAATTAACATGAATTTTGTGGTGCCCTGTGACTTGTCACCAATAGTGGAATCCCTAATGTGAATCTGATTGTGGCCATGTTTATTTCTGATTTCTCGTTTCCCTTTAGGCGAGGGCTTAACTACCTAAAATGGGGCTGCCGGCTGGAGACTGCCACGCGATGTCCAGTCAGTTTAGATGATGTAGGCCTATATGGCGCGGCATGAAGCTTTGAAAACGAGTCGAGACTGTATAAAAAATGAAGCTTATTTAAATTTGTCTATTTGATAGTGTTTCAACAAATCTTCAATTTTGCGCGCCGAAAAACCGCAAAAGCTTCGAAGAGAACGTTAGTTTTCTTTACTTTTACGTGTACTTTTCAATGTCTGTTTATTTTCTGACGCTCCGTAAGCCTATCTGGACATCTTCAACCCGATTTCAATCTCATCCATTTAAATTTCATCCGTAGTACGGTGTTGTTCATTTTCCTCAGTGATTACGTTGTTCATAACTAAAGCTGAATACGAGTGTGAGCTATGTGTTGCCTGTTCAGTGGATGCCTTATCGAGCGTATCTGATGTAATGTGTGTGTGGGTGTGTGTGTGTTGTTTGTTGTTCGTGTGTGTGTGGAGGTCGTTGTGTGTAGACTGTAGAGTTGTTGTTCATTCAGGTGGGGTAAAGAAAAGGCGAAGTTAAGACATTCCTATGCCATACCCCATGATATGACCTATTGACAAAGTGTTATAGCAATACTGCTAAAGTTTGTGTGTGACAGTGTACTGTGCGTCAGTGTGTAGTATTGTTATCAATGTTTATGGAGTAGATTTACGTTCCTTTATATTACTTGGGACTAGTTAGTTATATCCCCTCGTCTTCTAATGTGGATTTGCATTCAACCCACTCTTATATTTTTCTATTCCATTATTAAAATAGCCGCTGTTAACTTCTATTACGGCACCATTCATTCATTCTATTTACGGATATGCCCTCCGGTTTCCTTTATTTCACCATTCCCTTTCTGTTCTGATTAAGTTTGTCATAGGCCTATAAATTATTTCTTTTTTGTTTTTTTTACTTCGTTTTTATTTATAACCCACTTAACATGATAGATGTAAAAGAGTGAGAGATGGCGAGGGGTATAGGCCAGATATAGCAAATGAGATAGTGCTATCAGGGAGATATAATAATGTCAACATCAATGTGCCGTATTAAGTCGATCCAACCTCATAAATCCCCTCATACCATTTGCGTGGTGGTATAAGCTCTGATGTATGAGGGACATAATAAAACTGCACACAAATCATTGATTTTGAACATCGTCTTAGAGGATCAATGCTAGTAGCATCATGATACTGGCCAGGCCATTGTGGATTAAAAGGGTCAGGCCATCAATATTTTTTTCCTTGCGTTATGCAGGTGCCATTTGGAAATGCATAAAACATGTATTGGGATATAAGAACTCTTACTGGAGCAAGGAGAATATTGTTGATTTGAGATTAAATCAAATCCTAATCATTAATCAAGCTGACGGAGGACAGTACAGTGAATCGGAAAATCAGACGATGATGACTAATAGTAAGTGAAATTTTAACTCATAATATACGATAACTATAGGCCTATGCCTCATGTTTATTTCATAAAGTTTGCAAATGGCAAACATTACTACTCAATTTTGGTGCTCAGTCCCTATTTTTACTTGGATGCGGGTCAAATCCATAATTGTGATCGCTTCATTAATACTACCATTACACCTGAAGTGATGGCCGTTCGGGTTTAAGACCATTCTATCGAAGATAAACATTTAATTGCTTTATTTTTTTTATAAATCGGGCGACCCCTTTTAATTCAGGAAAATTTAAAAATAAAATAAAAATTGACCTTATCCGAAAAAATGAGGAGGGTGGCTACGAGATTATTTTATACGTTTAAATATTATTCTAACCCCTTATATTTATTAGAAAGTTTAAAATTAAATAAGTTTAGGGTTTGGTGGTAGGTGTTCAGGTATTTGACATCCAACTGTTTATGATGTTTTTATTGTCCATAGATCAACCCAAATGGGTGGGTGTTCCTGAAACGGCGTAACCAGAATTAAATTGAATGCCCTAAAATATTACAATGAACATGCGCACATCGTTGTCATAGTTTTGGCAGCTTTTGGGCACCACCTCAGTTGACCCAATCATATCGTGTGGTTTTTATACTGTCGAATAGCATAAATTGCTATTTCTGACAAAACGGCGTTTTGAAAGTTTGAGTTACTTATGATGCGTGTAATTAAATGAAATAAAGGAAAAGTAAGAAGTACGGTAAAGGGACGACCTGTGTACACCAGGAACGGAGTGCCCATCTCTCTTTCGAAGCGATGGGCCCCAGACCTCCACCATATAATGTTGCGGTAGGGGGAATCGCTACACCTCCTCTACAGCGCGTCTGTTACCTTCCAACATTGAATAATGCCGGTAACCATTTATACACCTTGGTAGGGAGGAGTAAAGGTGAGCAAAGGGGTTAATCAAGGGCAAAACACATTGCCTCAGTGGGGCTCTAACTCACAACCTTTTGGGGTGCGGGTCGGTCGCTTTTATCCACTGGACGCACATGTGCCCTGAAATAAAAAATAAAAGGAAATCCTATTTTTAAGTGTGTAATGTTAAAAGACCTGAATGGTTACCATGTTTACGAACCGACGACTATTAAATACAAGTAACAACTGTTTTCTTATTCAATCAAAATGGCCACTGAATGTGATTTGAAATTTGTCAAACCCCAATGTTTGATTTCGCTGTGTTCTAAGGCGTCGAATACGTATTCGACGGCGAAACCCGTTGATTTTCTAATGTTGTATGGTGAGATTACTATAGCTACGGAGGTTTACTATTTTAAAATTAAGATTGCGATGAGACCAACGATGGAAGAAGCACGATGGCGGTGATGATGATCGTGATGATGATGATCGTGATGATGATGATGATCGTCATGATTATGATGATGATCGTGATGATGAATGATGATGATCTGATGATGATGAAGACCGTGATGATTATGATGATCGTGATGATGATTGATGATGATCTGATGATGATGATGATGATCGGGATGATGAGGAGGTGATCGTGTTATGATGATGATCGTGATGATTATGATCATGATGATGAGATTATGATGATTGAGGGTGATGATGCTCGTGATGATGATGAAATTACTGATCCGTGATGATGATGAGGATCGTATGATGATATAATGAGGTGATTATGATGATGATCGTGATGAATGATGATTCGTGATGATTAATGATGATTGTGATGATGATGATGATCGTGATGATGATGATAGATCGTGAATGATGATGATGATCGTGTGATGATGATGATGATGATATATCGTGCATGATGATGATGATGATCGTGATGATGATGATCGTGATGATGATGATTAGGTATTGTGATTATGATGATGATCGTGATTATATGATGATGATCGTGATGATGATGATGATGATCGTGATGATGATGATATATGATCGTGATGATATGATTGATTAATGATCGTGAGGATGATGATGATGATCGTGATGATGATGATTATGATGATCGTGGATTATGATGATATCGTGATGATGGTGATGATTACGATGATGATGATGATTGTGATTATTATGATCGTGATGATGATTATGATGATCGTGATGATAGATGATCGTGATGATGATGATGAGATTATGATGATCGTGATGATGATATGATCGTGATGATTGATGATCGTGATGATTGGTGATGATGATTATGATGATGATGATGACGAGACGAGACGGGACGTTGACGGTGACGATGACGACGATGACAACGACTATGTTCTATGCATTGGGTTTATGTTACAACCACAAGTCATCCAAACGACTTCCATAAGCGTAAAATGGGAAACTTCACTGTTGCATTGCGTTCGTTGTAAAATTAGCGCAGACTGAGCACGATGCCCAATTCAGAAAATTACAACCTCTTACAAATTTGGCTCCTTAAAATTATATTCTTTAATTAGTCGCCATTGTTTAACTCATTTTGCAGATAAAACATAAATTTCAGGAGTGAATATGTTAGAAGAACACAAACATTGTTGTATAATGTTATATACACTAATAAATATAGTACTGTTGTTACGCACAATAGTGTCTAAAACTGATGATTATGATGATGATGATTATGATATCGGATGATGATGATGATGATGATCGTGATGATGATGATCGTGCTGATGATTATGATGAGGATAAGGATGTCGTGATGATGATTATGATGATAATCGTGATGATAGTGGCTATAACTGTCAAAAATGAGCTCAGAAAATATTTAAATCGTGATGAATGATGAATCGTGATGATGATGATCGTGAAGATTATTATGATGATGGATAATGATGGATGATGATGAATGATTATGATGATCGTGATGATGGAGATATCTATAACTGTTCAAAAATTGAGCTCAGAAATGTTTAAAAATGGTACCTGGAATGTTTATAACTCAAACGGTTTTGGAGGATAAATAAGTGGTCTATACAATTTATAACAACCATATTTTTCCGTTTTCCCCTTAATTTGCATAACATTTATAGTTCCTATCTTTTTAAGTAATGTACAAGCTCACAGATATACCAAACTTGACACGAATTAAGAGTTAAATGGGTAATACTCTTAAAGTCTAACATAATCTAAACAATTTAAGGGCACTAACGCTTATACAACAACTTCCAACGAAAATAGCCAATTTGTTCCTGAAAGGCGAGTTTTTCTATTAAACAAACAGGAGAGAAAACAATAGGGAGAGGGAAGGGATCATAAGACACGCTAGGAAGTAGAAAGCGCAGAGTCAGGGGAGAAGGAAAAGAGGGGGCAGGTCATTTGAAGAAAAGACAAGAAGAAAAGAACAAAGGATATCTATCTAACATAACCATTATGGCGTCACAATGACGTCAAGGTTCACCAGTTGGCAAAATTGGTCATTTCCACAGACACTCCAGAGTATAAAAAAAATGAAAATGAAATTTTGCAATAAAAAAGTCAGGAATTATTGGATTTTCATGCGGGTTATGGCCCCAAATGATAGGTAAATGACTATTTTTAATCAACATATAGATTTTAGAGCCATAGAGTGCACAATATTTTTAAACAAAAATAACTGATCGGTCATGAGCCCATAACCGAAACCCTGCACCCCCCCGGGGATTTTTTGGAGACCACTATTTTGGAAACCTTATACATATAGCTATCAAAATCAGGTTGTCTGCCAAAATCCCCATCCTGGGTTAAAGAGTGGGGCGGCTTTTTTCAAAATGGCGGCCACTATTCACTAAATTGCCCTTTTTTGACATATATTAAATATTTGATCTAATTCATTGCAATATTGACTACTTAGTCACACCAAAACACACCAAGAATAGTGAACCTTTTGCATCTTACCTGCCTCTAGAGGGCGTCATATTTCAAATGTCCACCAAAACAATAAAACAAAAACAAACCGTGTAGTTACACACTTAATGCCTCTTTAAATAAAGGCCAATGCCGGGTCCACACCTAATTACTACTTGTCATGCCCCTGTGGATTAGTTTGAGGTAAAGTAAACCCTTAAAATGAAGTAGTCGCCTTTAAAGTGTATATATAGAGGGCTCTTTATGTAAAAAATGGCTATGGCTTACTATACACTAGAACACACCCACAGCCTCCTTAACCACTGATCACCTTGAAACAAAACCGCATACAATGGGTTTCTTGAGTCTCGATTTGTGACGGATGGTTCTACTGAGCAACAAGCCCTTCTTACCCTAACTCAAGCTTTTTCTACGCCTGCTTGCGAGAGCTTCAGGCAAGAGTGTACGCGTAGGGACGCAACCAAACGCGTCCACATACGTTGTTGTTGTTAAGAAATTCTAACATCTTCAACACACAGGTGCATGCTTGGTTGTGGTCTATGTGGTCCCTCAGGGATGGAATGCCCCGGGGGATCGTGCTCATGCTTCTCCTGTTCGGCATCTGTGCCGGCTACCGGCCTGAGAGTGCGGGAGCCTGTCGTTTTGCCTGGAAAGACAATCTTGGAATTGGGGCACAGGGTGCAGATGTCAAAGGGAGACTCAAGGGCCTTTAGATGGGATTGCCCGTTATTGTGAGGAGAACCATATCGCGCAGTCCATCCGTGCACATGTGTATTTTTTCCGTCTGCGCGGCCGTCCCAGGCGTCACCTTTTGAGTGACCTGGTCCGGTAGCGCTCCTGGAGAGCACTGTTATAGATTCATTTATAACTTAGGAGTCACTTTGGACTGCACTCTCTTATATATAAGACCACATCGGAAGCAGTGCGTAGCTAAGGGGTTGGTCCCCTTTTTTTTTCGGCCACTCCAGCGGACAACCATGCAGCAGCGAGCGTGCAGGAGCGTAGCTGCCAATTATCTGGTATGGAGCGGCCCTGTGTTTGGACGGAGGCCGGTGCTGACCGCTATAGGTCCGGGGTAGGTTTCTTAGCAAGTCCGGTCCTTTGAAATTGTCTCTAAGAAGTTTGGGGGAGTTGGCTCGTGGAAAGAAAGACTGCTGTCACCCAAGTGGCATCTCTTGGTATTTAATGAGCTTCTCATGGGCTTAGTGGCTGTGTAAATCAGGCTGATTGAAGATCCAGCACTCGGCGATCAAGGTTTTCCTTGCAGAGGGAGTCTACCTGGAAACCCCCCCCCCCCCCCCCCACAGATCAAGGACACTAGGGACATCCCTTGGTCTGCCCAATTTGGTGCAACAATGCCAACATACAAGTATCCAGTTGCATAATTCAGTGAAGCAGCCAGACATTGTAAAACCCACCTCTGGCAAGATCACATTTGAGAATCACCGTGTTTGGATACGTAAGGCAGATGTCCAATTTACGAACATTGGTATTTGTTCAATTGGCGATCTTTTAAGCAATGCTATTTCCTTGGTATAACACTAGCTTAGAATGCAGCTCCTTTGATTCATAAATTGATCTTCTCTTTCCTCCTCCTCTTCTTGAGTCATGTCTTAATTGTCTTCTTCTTTATCAGATCTTCTTTCTCGACATTATGGTCAGACACTCTTTTGCAATCAACTCTCGATTGCCACTTTTATCTAGTGCACCATCATTTAAAACTTCCAACCATGATCATCTGGTGGAGTAATTTCTGCCCGCCGACATCTGCCTGTACCCAAATCAGGGCTTTATAATTAGGTCGCTGGAATGTGCATCCCTCAACAATCTCTCGACGAGTGCTCTTTCAACAAATCAGTCGATTTTCCAAGGCTTAGGAAGGCTTCGATATACTTTTCACGTTTTCACTTAATCCCTTGTCTACCTCAGTCATTTTTTGGTAGAACAAACTCCCGACCCCCCCCCCCCCCCGTGATTTCGTTCTGAACATCCCGTTCCTGTAAATTTGGTACACATGGTCGCTTAGAGTTTCTTTCTTTCCATTGGTATCAAAATATGTTGCCACCACAATCCCATTATGACTCATAGATTAGTGGCTCATATGTTGATGAAAGTATTAAATACCATGTACTGAATTAGGGTGAAATTGATATTTTCGCATTTAGTCGACTCAAAAACATTAAGTATATCACTAAATTCTTTCATTTTATAAAACTAGTCAGTTTCCATAAAGTAGATCCCAAAACGCATGAAATTGGATTTCCTAAACCTTTTTGGCGAAAATTTAAATTTTCCCCTATGTGTGTCCATGGAAAATGACAATTTTGCTAACATGCGAACGTTATGACGTCATTGTGAGTAATGCTAGGCCTGTTGGTACTCATTTTGGTACAATGGAAGAGGAGGTCATGTCAATGCCTGGTTATGTTTTTGTGTTGTGTTGGCATGTTGTACTTCCTCCCGAAGGGGGGTGGGTTGAATTTGGCAGCCATTTGAAAAAGCGCCCTCACACCGGTTACCCAGGGTGGGGATTTTGCAGACAACCTGATCAAGCTTATGGTATAAGCTTCACAAAACTGGTTGTCTCCAAAAATCCACGGGGGGTGCAGGGGGGTCATGGTAGCCCGTAGTCGATTTCATCACATGGTGATCGTCACCCTGCATAAATTTGCCCTTGTTGTACAATTAACATGCATGATCAATATGACATCGCCATTACACACGTCATATATTCAACTACACCGCGTAATTGCTGCGTGCACACATTATCCATCTATTACTCATGGGGGGTTGATCTTAAACCAATCAAATTTCTGTTAACAGGATAAACCACACACCACTTAATAAGAATGTAACTTTGAGTACCTTACAGAATAGCCGGTGCATGTTTTCTCCTTGAACGTAGCTTTTGTTGGCGACGACACTGCCTCGTCTTTCAAGTCGTCGTCATCTTCCTTCTTCACTTTAATTACCGAAGGTCCTGTGTATAAAAGATTTTAATCGCTTCCCATTTCCTATCACGCTGGACTCATCCACGTCATCTCTTGGTTCCGTCTTCAAAACAAACTGGTTATCCCGAGGCTGGGGCGAGATGCAAATGTCGCCGCCCCTTCGTCCCAACAAATTGGTGAAGCTGAGACAGTTTGATGAAGTGTTAACCGATGTCCAGTTGGGGTGTGAAGATTCCTGTGTGCTTAGACACTCTGTCTTGATTTGATTATGTATGGATTGGCCGTTTATGGTGAGAGGGGATTTCTTATGATGATGCGATGAGTTTGATGGTAATGGGCTCGATTTGGCCACGGTAAAGAGGCTGGAATATTTCGGGTGACTGCTGCCGCCACTGTGCACTTTTCTCCTTAGCGACGAAGACATGTCATGTGGTCTGTGTCTGTGGCTACTCTGTTTAATAAGGACAGGCTTTGTTTTTGGATGTGAGGGTTGCTGTGAGAATGCGCTCTGATGTGCGCCACCAGCAAACACATCAAAAGATTGCGTATCTTCCATATTCAGCTCGGCCAAAGTCGGGGAATGCAATAAATCGTCGTCCGGATGCTGCAAGGGACTGGACACATCATCGTACCCTGCAAAATCCCACACCGAATCTTTGACACTGTCATTTAGTGAACTCCCACACAGAGAGCTCTCGCTCATGAAGCTATCACCAAGATCACACCCAAGGTCAGTCATTTCTTCAGACCAAGGGGCTTCAAACAGGGGATTACCACTCGCACCTCTAATATTGTTGTTGTCTGTTGATGGCTTGCTGAGTGCTACTGGCTCATGGTCATGCTCGTACATGAATATTGATTGTGGACTCATGGCGTAAACGCTTAGATCGGGAGACTGAAGGGAGTGGTCACTAGTGCAACTGGCTGAGTAAATATCACTGACTGTGTCCTCAAGTTGAGTGAACACTTCCATTTTTTATGTTGTCTCTAGATGGGAAAAACAAGAATAAAAGTTGATTACTTTTAAATATATTGTAGTCAATGTTTTTTCATTGGTAGATTAATTGCAAAACAATGCATGTTTTTGTTTCATTAGTCAGTGTCAACAACTCCACTTCACAAAAGCAATTTATTTCTGCAAATATACAAATATGCACAACCATGCATTACTTATGCTCAGGCCCTATAACCAGGATTTTGAGGGGGAATTTTCTTTTCTCAAAATTTGACTTTTCCCTAATCCCCCCTAAAAAAAGTGGCAGAGAATTTGGCAACCAATATTTTAACCTTTTTTCATCAAAAAAGCACAAAAACCCTAGCCCTAATTGTTGGCTCCCTGCACTGGCAAAAAATATTATTTGGCCATTTTGAGCCCTTTTGAGGACTTGGGGGATTTTTTGGAATTTGAGGCCCTACCCCCACCCCCCGGTTACAGACCAGGCCTATTTATACTAAATGTCCGGAGGGTAACAAAATCCCAATTTATTCTCATAATTAAAAGCTATGAATTTAAAAGATGCAAAAAGAAATTTCATAATTTATATACCACATGTTGCTAAAAAAATCTAAAGCCCTGTTTTTTGCACTGCTGTAAAACTTTCCATCAAAAATATCCTCACATGAAAGGATTAAGCTGAGAATTATTTGGAACTAAATTATGAAATATCTAATTTAGTAATTTCATATTGGAGCAAATGATATTCAGTCTGTTTTATATTGAAATATAAGCAAATCAAAATTGCCTTTTGTTTTCACTTTTGAGACATTTCTGCAGCCAAATACAAGAATTAGAAGAGTATTTCTATATGAAATCACTACATCATGACAAAATTGTAAGATGTCTGAAAACCTGGCCTCAAATTCTCCAGACCCCAGTGCGAGCACCTCGGGGTTTGCCAAATATTATACAAAATCAGATTTAAGTGCAAGATTGGGATGAGTTCTGTTCATTTAGGTACTTTTTGTCACTATAAATTCATGCGACAACCTGTGCAAAAATTGTATTAAAAGAATTGCATTGTGGGAAGAACACTATAACTGCTCTTGATCATATGTAGCTACATTCATTGTTACCAAAATCAAGTGTCTGTTAAATACGTTATTGTACTAGGCATGTTGGTACTTCTCACCTGAAAGGGGGATGGTTGCCACCTTCATTCATCACTTTGGGATCACCCTGTACCTTACATACTCTGGTGGATGTTTATTTTTGCATGAAAAGGAGCGTAAAATGTACACTGAAAATTACAAAAAACAATTTGACACCAAAAAAAGGGGGGGTTAGCAAGGTGGGAAAAACACTTGGAATGGGTGGTAACCATCCCCCCCCTTTGGTAGACGAGGGTTAATTCTAAAGTAAAGTGATTTAAATTACAAAAAACACATTTGCAAATTCATCTTTTGTATGATACACAGATTTATGACATATGGCCATGCAATAATTGTCAATAACAAAACATGATTTCTCAAACCCGCCCTTCAAATCTTGCAAATGCGCATGCCCAAAAGCAAAATTTTAGGAGGCACTCAAAACAATTAACACAATCAACATGAGAAACTTACACAAAAGCTTGCAATCAACATGAACGGCCTTGACCTTGGCACAGATCAAGTACATGTGATATGAAGCCTCACCATGAACTCACAAGAAGATGGCAGACAGCCTTCAGCTGCATGTTTCATTGAGTTCAGTAGTTTTGTTGGAGTCCTATGTTGATTTTTGAGTCCTAAACTATGTAATTTTGAGTCTTATAAAGTTATAAGGGTGTTTCTACAGTAAAAGTACCTAAAAGGTACTAACAGGGCTGGGTAAACACATCTCCTAATTTAATAGGTTTATTGTGGTCAATGCTAGTCTTTTGATGCTAGAAATAAATCCCCTGCAAGTTTCATCATTGTACCCCAATTTTCATAAAAGATTTGTACAAAGACCCTAGATGCAAAATAACGGTTGTAACATTGACACACATTGCCCCAATTAACGGTTAATTGTAACACATTGGCACAGAAATTAAATATATTCAGTTTTTCAAAACTCTATAATTTACAGATTTTACTGTGTCATAAGTTGATATACATCATTGCTTGCAAGACTAAACCAAATTTTCCCTTGCTTGGGAGCCCACGAAACTTATAACAGTTGTAACATGTGTGTCAATGATATACCACACCACACATCGCTCTTATCATTGCTCTCTCTGTCCTCCTCAGAATCCCCATCTCATTTTTGCTCAGACACCATACAGCATCACTGATCTCACACAACTCTATACACCATACCTTTATCTTCAAAGGACATCTATTCCCTTGCAACAACTCTCCACATAAACTTCACCCACACATACCTCAAGCTGTCAAAGCCACCTCCCATCCACCACCCCACTAACCCTGTCCCCCAGGATAAAAATGTGCAAATTACTACCACTGCATCAGTTGACTACACTGTCATGACTGATGATTATTAAACATCAAAGAAATTTCAGTAACTGTTGCTCACAGTTGTCAGGGTGGGATAACTTCTTGATTTGACACACATTTTTGTTACAAACGTATGTGTCAACTATCTGAATTGGACAAGCTGTCAGCTGTTGAGCATCAGTTACTAAAAATTTCTTTTATTTTTCAATAATGATCACAGTGTAGTCAACTAATGCAATTGTACACATTATTATCTTTTTGAAATGTGCTAATTTTAATGTGAAATTGGTAACGGTCATAATATTGACACACATGTTTCCAACGTTTTTAAGAAATAAAGGGCGACGCAGTATCCTTTTATGGGCGAATACTGTGTCCGAGTCGGGAAAAAATAAATAAATGGACGAGGCGGGGCACCGAGTCCATTATTTTATTTTTTTTCCGGCCGAGGATACATTATGAGCCCATAAATAAACTGGCAACCCTTTATTTCTATTCTATTACCGACCCGAGCGTGATATAATGAAAAAAATAAAATCATTCCGTGCGACCATTCTTTTGCAGAATAATGGGCCGTAAACGGACCAATCAGAAGCACATTTTCAATAATGGGCAGCAGAGGTAATAGAATTAGTTTTAAGGTCTCCCAAGATGAGGAAAATAAAATATTCACAATACTTGTTTTAGCAGCGATTTGCTAATCCAAAACAATCGAAAAAACACAAATTCATCATTTTATATTTTTGTTAGCTGGCATGGATATACAAACATACCCTGCAATTGTTGGCTTGAAATCTGTTTATTAAAACACTGCAGTACTTTTTATCTGATTCTGTAATTCTATACTGCGTATCAAAATTCCGACTTGAGATCAAAAAAGGACTTTCCCGTGAATAAATCACAGACTTTCAGCGTGATATTGTTGCATCAATATAGTTTTGACCCAAGAACACAACATTATTGATCGTTGTTTGTTCTGTACTGGTGTAAAATACAATCAGCTGTTTAGTGTATGATTTGAGAGGCCATCGCTGTATTTCTATTTGCGGGAGACGGTACACCTCCACTTATCCTTGATTTATAACTTAAACTAGAATTTTAGCGGTTCTCGCTTTCGCGCTCGCTATATTCAAAATATAATTAGCTGTGGCCGCCCCATACCTTTAACCCTGGCACGTGACCTTGATCTCATCAACATTGAGGGATCTCATGGTGCACCTATTACAAAAGTTTGGTTCCCAAGTGAACTTCAAGTTTTCAATTTAGATGAAATTTACATTTAGCGCCATTTTCAACTTTACCTCACAATGACCTTTGACCTTTCAACATGACCTTTGAACCTCATCAACATATGACGGACCTCATTGTGCACCTATGACAGAAGTTTGTCAATTGAAGTTAACTTGCAATTGAGGTCAATTTAAAAAAACCGTAACTTTGTGACACACCATCCACACACACCTCACATCACACATCCCCACATACACACCCCAACGGATTCTAAGTGGTCCTGCCAGCTATAGCTGGTGCGGCCCACAAAATGCATTTCCTTCCCACATTTTTTTGATTCTCCTCCTCTCGCATTATCGCTGCAATGCGCAATCCCTTTAAGCCAGATGAACTTATGAAACATCAAGTAAAATCTGTTCAAATTTATACATTTTTGTAAAAATATTACTAGTATTTGTGTGTCAGCGTGGTACAACCGTTATTTTGGGGCAATGCGTGTCAATGTTAACCTGTAATTTTGCACGGGTCTCTGGGGTTTTTTTTTCAAGATTAATGTAGAGAGCTGAATTTCTCCAGGTTCTCTCTCTCTATACAGGCTGGGGAAAAATTTTGCCAGAGGTTTTTGAACAATCCATGTGCATGTGAGGGCCATACGGTACGGTACAAAACACATGTCCATACTTGGGGATCAAAAAAGTGTAAAAAAGTTAGAGGACCACAAAACATTTCATGACCATGCGAGAAAAATTCCTAAAAGTTACTTAATAGATAAAAGTCAGTTGTTTTTATAAATGTAAAGAATAGGATTTCTGTGGGATCAAATCACCTTTGAGGTTAAATTCCCCAAACTGGTGCTTGGGGAATTGCAATACACTCTCTGGGTCGTCCATCTAGAAGGACGCTCGTTCTCCCACTGACCTAGCCACCGAGCGGTGGGCGCTTAGCGCTCGGTAGCTAGGTCACGGGGGGATGGGCACAGCTAGGGAGGAACGAGGGGTCATTCTAGATGACTATCTCTGATGACTAAACAAAAACTACAAATAAAGGGATAAAAGCCCCCATGTTACGTTCTAGGTACCTTTACATCCATAAATGTGCATCTGGTTTGTTGGAATAATTTGTTTTACTTTGAGTTCTACAAATGTAATAAATATAATAAATAATAATATTTATTTGAATGACTGAAACATACAGAAACATAAATATGATAAATATAGATACATACAAATGACAAAGCAAAAGCAAGTAATTCTGGATAGAGAATGGGTTGTATAAAAACCCGATCACAAAGGTGCTCTCATATTCAAAAAAAACAAAGATACATGAACAACAAGCAAGATTGATTAAAGGAAACCAAAAGACTAGGCATGCCAAATGTATGCCCAATGAAAAAAAATCAGTCAATGTGAAAAAAGGATCGGAAGGGCAAAACAATTACCCTGTCTATATCAAAGTGGTTCCAAACTGGACATAAAAATACAAAAAAACTACATTTAACAATATTATAAGTAAACTTAAAAAGTGGCTTTGCAGCCTGCTTTAAAGTTATAAAGGACTATGACAGCACGCAAATTAAGATGGGAGATTCATTCCAAAGACGTTGAAGTGAAATAAACATAGAATTGAAGGAAAGAGAAGTCCTGCAGATTGGTGCAAAAGCTTAGTACTCTGCAACATTTGATAGTGAATCAAAGAATTAAAAGAACTAGGGGTCAAATCATGTAAGATCTTAAAACCCAGAACAAAGCCTTTGGATTTTGAAGCATCTTCGAGCTGACTAGATTCAAATCAAGAAGTCTGCTCAAGTAAGGTGGACGAGCATCAGCTTTGGTGATTGCTATAGCATAAGTACTTGTAATTTTCTGTTGCACTCTCTAACCTCTCCAATGATTCCTTTGATGGAGGTGCCCAAAACAATGCACAGTAAATAATATGGGGCAAGATGAGAGCTGTAGAGGTTCATCAGTGCAATTAGAAGACATATTTCTTGTGCCAATATGATGACTGAAGCCAGACAGTTTGAAACCTTACTGAAATTGCAGCTATATGAGAGTCAAAGGAAAGATCCCTACTGAAAGGAAACAACAAGTAATTCGAAATGTTATTCAGCAAGTATACTCTCAACCAATAGTAAAGATCACAATAATCAGGAGAATTAGATCTAGTCATGTGCAAAACGGAGCACTTAGAAAGATTGAGAGGCAACTAATTAAGAATAGTCATTAAAAATGTTGGGAATATCATTCTGAAGAACATCTGATCACTTTCACTAAAAATAGGACGAAGTATGTGTGATCATCTGCAAACTGAAAGAGAGGAGAAGAAAACAAACATCAGTTAAATCATTGACAAAAAGTAAGAAGAAATAGGACCAAGAACAGAGCCCTGAGGAACCACCTGCGGTTACAGAAAACCACTCTGAAACTGCACCATTGAACACAACCCGCTGCTTCCGCCTGGAAGAGAAAGTTTTGAATCAACTGAAGAAGACACTCGGATGCCCAATGAATGAGTTTGATGAGTAACATGTTGTGGTCTACTTTGTCAAATGCAGAGCTTGAAATCCAAGAAAATACTATCTACAAGATTACATTTCCGATCATCAAGAGATTTTGCTACGAAGATTGAAAGACTTTACCAACATTTGCTCGCCATTCTCCCAGTGCGAAAGCCAAAATGGTTATCTGACAAAATATTAGGTTCATTTACATATTCATAATACGAACAGACAATTTAAAACTTCTCCATAACCTTGCCCAAATACTAGTCATGAGACAGGACGGTAAACTACCTACATCCCTTTCGGCTTAGGCACCACCTTTATAAACAGGAAAAATTAGCTCTTTCAAGCCTTGAGAACTTCACCTTCTGAATAAAGAATTAAACAAATCACACAAAAAGAGGGCAAAGCTCTTACACATGATTTCAAGAAAATGGAAGAATTTTCAATCAGGTGCCGGGAGATTGGAAGCATCAAGATTTTTTCAGATTTTTAGAATTTCATCCACTGTAAACAGATCAAAACAAGAGGAGGTGCCCATGAGAAGTAGCGTGTCAGGATAAGAGTTAAGATAAGAGGATTGTACATACCATCCAAATTACTAGAAAAATGCTTGTTAAAAAGCAGCAGCAATGTCAGCAGGATTACTAGTAGTGGTGTCATTAATGGGAAAAGAAGGTGTTTCAGGCATTCCTTTAGATGGACATAAGACCAAAACTTCTTAGGATTACATGGCATTTGCAGAATATCATATTATATGAGTCATATATGTGTCTTGTTGTTTGAGACTGTAGTTTGAGTCAAGGCTAAGCTTATTTTTATTGATAAGTGTACTTTCATTGAAGTATGTGTAGTTGAGTCCTATGAATGTGTAGTTTCAAATGTAGTTTCAATGCAGTTTTGTTTGAGCAGGGATACACAAGTGTAGTTTGTTTGAGTCCTAAGTGTGTTTGTTCAAGTCCTAGCTGAGGAGTCAAAGGGACGTGACAGAGAACGAGATGCAAGACAGAGCTAGTGGAGTTTTGATCGTAGACGCCGCCCCACTCTAACTTGTTTAACCGGTGGAGTGTTCCGCGGCCGAGCCTTGTCCTTTCCTTTTTCCGCTCGTCTTCTTTTCCCCCCCCCCCCTTTTCGGGTCTTCGGGCTTTTCCCGGGCGCCCTCCAGCCCCCGGTAGTTGCCTCATCATCCCTGAACTGACAAGAAACACACCCCCCGGTCTTCCAGCTCTTTTTAAATGTCTTCTGAAGATATACTAATTCTTTGCACAAGATTTGCTAATATTTGCTTGTCGCCCAAGAAGACCATTGACATCATGATTACGGCCAATCCGGCCGCGAAAGCACCATGACCGAATTTCTAAGTGAACCAAGGGGCTCATTCAACTGACCAAATCAATATTGGGCGGGGGGGGCATGGCCACCTCTGGCTCTATGTACTGGATGGAAATTGAGGCGTGTGTTGCATGAGGCATGCACACACACACACACCACATATAAAAAAAACAAAAAAATAGGAAAAAAATTGGTTTACTTTTCAAATATGACTCAAAAGTCTAGCCATATAAGGTATTCGATTCTGTTAAGCCTAAGAAAAAATGTGTTAAAAAATGAGAGTCACCGTAAGAAAATGCCTCCTTTTTTATTCGGATCTAAGATGACTAAAGTTTGATTGAACTGACTCATCATCACAAGAGTAGACCTACGTATTTTGCTTTTAAGACTTTCTCTTATTAAATTGGGTAGATTATAATTGGGTCATTTGAATATATCCCATCCCGGCTAAATCTGGGTTAGTGTAAAAAGCAGAATAATTTGATGAAGAAAATAAAAAAAGAAAACAAAGTATGGAAAAATTGGTTAATTTTGTTCAGATTTGGCTCAAAATTCCAGCCATTGTGAACATGATTCCTTGGCAAATGGTCCTAACAGAGGCAGGAAAAGAACTCCAGATATTTTGGTCACATTCATTTAAGAAGCTTGGCACCGACACATCTTTTTTTTAGATAATTGGCCAAATCCATACTGCTAATCCTTCATGGCTGACATTTTATTGGAATTCCTTCTCACTATGAGTTACAATATGCTCATCCTCCAAGGACACAGTTCAGTGGGTTGTACTTGTACATGCATTGACATGAACTGATCTTGTGTGCTCTGGGCATCATATATCATACCCAAAAACCAGGTGGCGTATTTTCTAAATACACTGATGAATGGAAGTTACTGAAGTATGCCATGGAGTTGAGACAACTCTAGCTCATAGTGTCTCTTCAAATGATATGGATAATATGTTGTTTTTCTCATCACTTCCTGCTCCCTCTATAACTCATAATAATTCACACCAGATCCTTGAAAATTGTACACCCATGGTACAGTGAAACTTAATATTTTTCCATTCAAATCAATTCAAAACTCATACATTTTTTGTTCAATTGGTGAACACAAAACAAATGTACACATTTTTAAACCAATTGCAAAATATTGGCCACCAATACATTTGATTGTACCTGTGATCTTTACTTGTGTCCAAGAGACAGAGTGTGAAAATTTACCCCACAAAAATTCTCATCATAAAATCTTATTAAATGTCATGCAATTGCTCAGTGTGTCAATCACCAGCCAAGCTCTTTGCAAATAATGGGCTTATACAACTCCCTCATGAATAATGAATGTCTGCTAATGAATTATTCATATTCTGATCTCCATGGGTAGAGTACCTGGAATTTCCAGTGGAAATCGGTGTAAACAGCTGAGTCAGCCCACCTGTGGACATGGGATCGCCTGCAAAATTGTACAATTTATCAAATGCTTTGTTTTTCATGTTTTTAATGAAATGTTGGTTTAAAAAAAGATTTTGTAAGCCTGGATTCTGTGATCTCAAGAGTTGTAGAAGTGACAATACAAGAATTTTATAAATATATATATTTTTGGTTGAAATTACTTCCTTGTTATGCATTGGTATCAGTGTGTGTATGTGTATTGATAACACACAAATCAGTACATGTACTGATTTAGAAAAAAATGGTCTTAGAAGATTGTGCACATAGCTTTTAAATTAGCAGCACTTTTGTTTGCATTTTTTGTGGATTTTTAATGGGCCAACAATGGGAAAAATCTTGGATTACACAGTCTTTTTTAATTAAAGGCACTATCAGTGATTTGCTAAATCAGAAAATCGAAAAAATCATAAAAAATCAGATTTTTGCATGTTTGTAATAAGTACAGGTATCCTAACATACCCTGCAAATGATAGGACCAGAAGCAACCTAATAAGGACAAAATCAGAAATTTTAGTCATTACTCTCTGTTCGGACACTCACTACAACACGTAATTGAATGGAGATTCCTATCTTTGAACATTACCTTTTTCTTCCTTTTCTATAAATTTTTTCAGTTGGAAAAAGTAACTAAATGAGAATTCACAGACTTGTCCTTCACTTTTAAGCTATTCCTGCAAAATTAATTCTGAACTTTTTGACTCTTTCGGATAAATCACTGATAGCGTCTTTAAAGACATTTCATTTGGCCATGCTTTTTAAAGAGTGCCAGTACATGAATATTCATGAAGACACAAAAATACATATTTAAAGGTGCTTGTTCCGATTGTCTTTGGGACTACCCTGATTTAACCGGAAGTAGTATCAAGTTTCAGCTTTCAAATCCATTTCTTTCTCAAGATATAGATAAAAAAAGCTACCGTTTTAGTGGTTAACCATCAATATTAGCACAGTAGTGAATAGGGCGTTGCACTATGCATTATCGCGTCTAGCATCAAAACCGCAAGTCTGTTTCTCACGGTACTTTAGTCAGTGTGTACAAGTGTCGGGCTCTCAATCAAGTAGAGAACACAATAGACAAAAATCGGAACAAGCAACTAAAAAGCAATTTAAAAAATGCAAGAAAATTATTCAAGACAGGTTATACCAAAGTAAAATTGATAACTTAAAACAATAACAGCACATTTTTTGTAAAGCGCTCCCAATTTTCAAAATTTGAGAATTTTGCAGTTGAGTTGTGTTGGAATTTGTCTATTAAACTATATCTGCGAATGGTAATGCTCAAAAGTGGGTATTTGTCAATAAAGGTGCAACAAAATCAGTCCAGTGCTCGACTTACAAAATAAATTTTACATGCACAAAATCAATGTTGCATGCACACATTATTAACAATAAAATTTAACTCATTGTAGTGCTATGTCATTCATACAATATCATAAAAGTATCAACTAGAACACATTCTATTTGGTATTACTTTGTGTCCCAGGAGCTAAAATTGACTAACTTTGGTTCAGCCCTACATGCACATTGTGCATGTAGATTTTCAGAGCTACATGCACAGAAGAAAATCCACATGCATCTGTGCACCCAAGTAAATCAAGCACTGAACAAGATATTTCACAAAACAGATGTCCCTAAAAAATTTGAAAATTCTGATTTTTTTACTAATGTAAAGCTGTCCATCAAAAATATCCTCAAATGGAAGTATTAAGCTGAGAATTATTTCTTTGGTACAGAAAATGTTTTATTTCTAATTTACTATAGGAGCAAATATTAAATTCAGCATAGTTGTTTTATATTGACAGTACGCAAATGAAAATCACCTTTCACTTTCAAGGCATTTCTTTAGCCAAATATGAGATAAGAAATTTATTGGGGGTCTTTAGTATCTATATGAAATCACGTATGACACATATGGGATGACCCAAATTCTCTTGTTGCACCTTTAAAGAAACAATTTTGTAATTAGAATCGGGATGCCCGATTTAACGGCGTAGCTGGCAAGGCAAAATTTCTGCCCGTCCATTGTGAAAATGGTCAGTTTATTGGTGGGGCTGGGGGGTTAAGGGTTTTCTGAGGGTGGGCAGGGGGGGGGGGAATGGGCCACTTATTTGATCGTATCAAAGTAAAGAATTCAGATTACAATATCATTTTGTCGCTATTATCCACAAATAAAAATTAAATGAGTGGTAGATATCAGCTCAAAGACCTAAAAATCCCACTTTTATTATTTTGACGATGCAATGAATTTGAGCTTTGTTGACCTCTGGCACAGCCGTGTTAATTAATTTTATTTTATCCTCTATTCCCTCATGTTTACGCATCAATATCATTGACAAGATTAACTTCAAAAATTAAATTAAAAAATGACAATTATATAAGTAACACATATTGGATAAATTTAATGAAAATTTCAATCATTTTGGCACAAAATGCTGGATCATTTGTCACAAACTTTGGTGTTTTATTCCATCTCCTAAATATGGCACTTGAATAATAAAAAAATTAAGAAGATCTCCAAATGACAAGTTGTGAATGTTAATGAACCTAATCCGAGAGTCCCTTAAAAAGTACTACTTTTTATAATAAAGTCAAAAAAGTTTGCATGTGCAACTAGCTGCCATTTTCATAAATTCCGATGTACTATTATGCCAAGCCTTCAGTGTCTCTTGAATGGTTCTTACTTCAAGGAACAGATAAATACATGGCACATATAGATGTTGGGCAGACCTTCTTGCACTCAACAGCAATCACAATGGGCCAGTTTTTGCCAGACTGCACACGAGTCTAAGAATATAACCTTAAAACTGCACATGGGGGTGGGGGGGTTACTTAACAAATGGTCGTACAGAGACAATTTTTGCCTCCCCCCCCCCCACCACCACCCTTGACCAGAAGAAAAAGTCGGACAGATTTTTTGCAAAAACACGTTATTTGGGGCCAAAAATCGCCAGATTTTGGTAAAAAATATGATTTTGGGGCCAAAAATCGCCAGATTTTGGTAAAGAAATATGATATTGGGGCCAAAAATCACCAGATTTTGGTAAAAATATGATTTTAGATCAAAATGGGATATATTAGTTTAAAAATCTAAATTCTAGGAGTTTTGTCCCAAAAATTTCACTTTCTCCCATAAAAAAATCCAACCCCCCCCCCCCCCCAAAAAAAAAAGAGGGGTCTGGCACTGCAACTGAATTTGGGATGACTTGCAAAATGTGATTAATTGCCAAAACTGTTACACGAATACTGTATTTGTTGATTTTATTTTGGTTAAATACATAAATTAGTGTCTCCAAGTTTATGGCAGCATGCAGAAGCTTTTTTTTTGAGGGGGGGAACCACCTACATTTACAATAGGGCCTACATGTGTCCCACGCGCCACAGGGCTGCTCACAAATAATGAAATAGTTATCTTGTCCCTTTAAAATGTGACACAACAGGAAACAAGAAATTGAGTTTCATTTGCCTAATAAGGTCAGTTCTCAAATTTGTGATGGATTTTGTGTATCAATTCAGTTGTATACAGCATGTACACATGTACATGGTACATGCCTGAATATCACTTTCATTTTCACAAAGTTTGGCAACCTGTGTCTTGCGATGGAGTCTAACCTTTGAATGCTTCACCCATGAATAGCTTTGCACTAAAGCACCCTTGCTAAGTCCTGCCATTGGCTTTCATCACCTCCACCCTGAATTGAGGCCACTCAACCTCAAAACGTACCACACCATACACTATAAGCCACTCTCAACTCAAGGCAAATTTCACACCTTCTTCACCATTGTATAGAGAACACACCAACATCCCTAGTTTTTTGGGTATGATTGATTGCTCCAGGCACATTGTGGAGTTTATTTTGGATCCAGTTTTGGATCCATAATATTTCACAGCTCACAGAACTTTTGCCAATGGGGATGAGTACATTGAAACAATAGTAATTTCACAAGGAAGTGAATAATTTCACTTCACTTCTTCAACTTAACCATCCATTCGTTTTTAGAATGCATGCATGCAATACTTTCATTCAAGCTACATTAAAGTTAAATATTCATTTGATCACAATAACTTATTTGCAAGGCAATTACAGGGACATGGGCCCTTTCCAGCAAAATACAAAATTCCTTAAAATAGCTGAAATGGTTAATTGGACTTTTTGCAATCGAACACTTAAAAGCAGTTGTACACCAAGGAATTTTTAAAATAGAGCCACCTAGAAGGGCCTTATTTTCCAGGACGAAGCAGTTGGTCAGTCCACCTTTTTTGCCTTAAAGGTGTTGGTTCCGATTTATTTCTAATGTGTTCTCTTCTTGATATTAGAGCCTGGCACTTGCTCATACTCCCCATCATTGTACCATGGTAAACCAAACTTGCAGTTTTGATGATAGAACAATAATGCATATTGCAAAGCATTATTCAATACTGTGCTAATATTAATGGTTAACCATTAATAAACGGAGTCTTTCGAATATCTTGGGACTGCAAATGGTTTGAAGGCGACAGAATTTGGTTGCAAATGTCTGACATTGGGTTTTTAGGGGGAAATCAAGGTCCATTGGAATTTTTGCTTTTTGCGACAACTATTATCTCTTCCAATAAAGCCATATAAGTCAAAAAGATGGTACACAAGAGTATTATCAAGATAAGCTTTCATCAGCCAATTTGGAAGGTTTTATATCACTTTTACTTTTTTGACTTAATAGGCCCCCCCAAAGTATGGTCCGAGTGTTTTTTGGGGCCATTTTTGGATGACCCAAGTTACTTTAAAAATTGGGGCAAGGTGGATTTGTTCTGTTCACATATTTGCAATCTTGCAAGCAAAAGTTTATCCGAATGCCAAAGTTTGAAGGGATCTGAGGGTGTCAGTTCTTATACACGTTATGGCCAGAAATATGGAAATTTCACACCGGATACATTGTTTTTTGATGTGACCCCCCCCCCTCAAATTTAAAAGCTGTAGCGTGAAAAACGAAAAGAGGTACAGAGCTCAAATTTTCAGGATTTAGTTCTCATGAATTCTTCAATACCCCAAAAAGTAAAAAATCCATGAGGTGATGGTGTACTCTATTTGTTGAATTGGCAGGAATGAACCCTATTACATTGTTTTCAGTCTTATAACTTTCATTGTATGTCCCAGGATACTTGTTACCCCGACCTTACCCGATGTATGCAATATCTGATGTTTTGTAATTTTTTTTTTATTTTCTGATTTGGCAATCACTGATAGTCCCAAGGGGGGGGGTTTTCTATATGACACCAACCTTTTATTTTATTTGCAAATTCTCGGTACGCATGAAATTTCAGGGGTGTATTAAGTTCTAAAGTTTACAAGATCACCTTGATTCACGCAAACCATTTTACAAGATCATTGCGAGAAGCGTTCTCGATTCCGCGAATTCTAGCCCTGATTTTTCAAGATGTTTTTTGCTATTTGTCTATTTTTATGATACGCTTCTCCTGATTAAAAAAAATAAAAATCTGCTCAAAGCTTCCATTAGGTAAGGGTTGGATCCCTAGTAACCTCTCTTGGGAACCCATGAAGGAAAAAATTGAGATATTTTACTAACTGAATTAAAGTAATTAATCCTTGGGATTTATTTGCTGTAAATAGCCCACTCTATTTAAACCATGCTTTCAAAAAAAATTCAGGCGTTCACACCAATTGCGTGACATAACCGTATTGTTCCTAATAAACGCCCAGGTGGCGGGTGCATTTTTCAAAAGCAGGGGTGCAGTTTTTACAGTCAAAAATGGAAAGTCAGAATCCTGCAAAAATCACTTAACCAGTTTATAAAAGTTTACTGGGGGTCCAGATGTCATTATACACATGAAATCCACGAACATCACCAACGGCATCAACTACCAGCTAATTGTTACAACAATCTTTGGTCACATGACGATAACAACGATGATCATGTAACCAATCCCATCACCAAATCAATAACATCACAATGGCATTGAAGATCTGTGGATGCAGATCGCAGGCCACCGAGCTCCAATTTTAAGTCGTGAGTAATCTGTTAAATTCTTCATTCTATAATCACTTTTTACTTTGTAGAAAGTATTGATGACAACAGCGATTATGATACGGATTACGACAGTCCTGGCCATTAAATGATGCGATTTAGGTAAGCTTAACTCATTTTCTTAATTGTTTTATCCAAAAATCGTAGGGGGCGTTTATTAGAGCAGGGGCGTTTATTAGGAACAACACGGTAAATGACGTTCCCTTTAACGTTCTTTGAAATGAGGCAGACTCAAGTAGGCTGGGCAACCTAAAGTCCTCTGTGTTGCCAAACTCACTTGATGATGCATGCTTGCAGCCAAGATAACTATTGGCACAGTGTGTGTCTATCTGTCTGGCTTGTCAATTGGGATTAATGCAGCACTAAATTGCTAAATAAATAAATGTAGTCATTAACCCTTCCAACCCTTAATGCACAGGCTTGGTAGACATTAACTTTTCTGGAATTGACTAGTCGGCAGCTCAAAAGTTGGGACTTTGATGGATTCACCGACATTTGGTGGATCAATTTCAGCTTTGCTTTACTTTTTAACAAAATTATGTCAACATTATGGATGAAAGTAATATGAGCCTGGTAAACAATTACAAACTAAGCATGATATTTGTGAGTGTAAAAAGACACTGGTGGAAGGTGCCTCTCTAATGTTAACAGGAAGCATGTTCCATAACCTAGGATCACTGAAGTTGAACAGATCCAGATCCAGAACAATCTGTCACCATATCTATGCTTGGTACAAAGTATCAGCCATGGAACATTGCAGAAGACCATGTGACATTTGTCTTGTACCATCAGAATTTACTGTCCAACACATACAAATTTAGACCATCAGCAAGGTATGATGGAGCTTGTCTGTGAAGAGACTTAAAATGAAGGATTTTGTAATCCATTTCTTAGGCAACCAGACCAGAGCAGAGTGATCAAAAGTTGTGACAAACTCTGGTGACAACCACATACGAACACCAAACTCACAGCTTTACTTTGGCAAGTGCTGGAGCCTTTTGAGATCTTTTTCATTGGCGCCATATGGTAATGAGTTGGCATAGTCAAAGATCGCACAGCATGGTGCAAGCTCAAAAGTAATAAGATAATCGAATACGCCAAAGTTACGAATATGATAATTTAACACTTACAAATACAACAATCTGAGTTGGAATCTATGAATGTCTCCATCTATGTGCCTAAACACCGAATGGGTTGTCAATTCTGAACCATTTATCGCTCAACGCTTGATATGATAAGAACATCTTAAAGGGGGATGCCCGATTTAATAACATTTTTGTCATCTTGATAGAAGGGCCTTCACCCCAAACCACCTATCGTAAGGGTTTTTTATGCTGAATTTTCAATCAGTTTTTACGATGTGAAGCTAAAACAAAATTTAAAGGCCCACAGAGCATGTGTAAAAATTACAATGGTCAACATAAAATTGGCACATTTTTTGCGTCACACTTTCCAAACCAAACATCCTTTAGCCCTAAGATTTCACAGGGTAAATGGAGAAAATAGCAGTTTTCCTCAGATACCATCATTTTTGACCACTGGGTTTTCCCCCTGGGTTCTGGGGACAAGACTGATAGTGATCAGACCATGCCCTTTAAAACACTTAAAGAACACTGGCACATTTGAAAAAATAGTGCACC
The DNA here is from genome assembly GCA_023653785.1 of Ophioderma brevispina. Lineage (NCBI taxonomy): Eukaryota > Metazoa > Echinodermata > Ophiuroidea > Amphilepidida > Ophiodermatidae > Ophioderma > Ophioderma brevispina. The sequence goes on along the minus strand of JAMKCH010045618.1, from coordinate 12,547 downwards.
CTCAAGATTTTCAAAATCGATATTTTTGCATGGTTGTAAGGCTTTTAATTACAAAAGCCCTCACCCAAATGATTAAGAACCAATCAGCTTCTTTATATGGGTAAACAGAACGATTTTAATTTAACATCCCGGCAACGTTAATTCAGCAGACGACGAAAATGGCATTTAACACAAGAAACAACGCACGCCGTATGCATGTTCCCTACGCTATGCACACTGTTTGATCGTCTATAACCTTTGTGGTGTTAATATCTGAGTACAAACGAGTCAAAAATATTCATGGTAATATGTATCACATTTGTTGATTAAAGTTTATGAAACCTTAAAGTTGCCTACAAATTACCTGTATGTCTTTATCCTCATTCAATGTCCCTATCTGTTTTTGGGTATGTTATTTCTATTTATTTTATATCTCTGTTCTTCCATGGGCCTAGACTATCATTTGAGAGGCAAATTGAAGAGAATTTCATATTTTGTGAAATGTGCCAGTGCCCGCTTTAAAGAGACAGGAGGATATTTCCAGAAAGGAAGCGCCCCATTTTTCTCGAACCCCAGGTTTTTACTTGTTTGGAATGCTTACCAATGTAATTACTCACCTGAAGTGAATAAGCGAATACGCCGTCTTTATATAAGATGATGATTTAGTAGTTTCTTCTGATCGTGCCTAAGAAAGTCAAAGCATGGTTTTTCTATGGGGAACATTACGATAGCAATGCAGTTCAAAACAAGGTTTTGTTGCGGTTTTCTTTTTGTTGCACCGTTTTGTCATAAACCTTCGAACGTTCTCGGTAGTGGTCTACATCCTATCCAGTGAACTTTGATAGAAATTTGTATCCTGAAAAATCTCCTCCTGTCACTTTAAGTGTATAAGGTTTTGTGTATCCAATTTGTAACTCCCCGAAAACCACTTTTCCATTCAAATTTTCTAACGAAACAAACCCTGGTCCCTGATGGGGTACATCAACACGTCTACATACCCAATAAAAAAAAATGAAAATCGGTCGTACCGATTCAAAAGTGGCAGTCCAAACACCGTATTTTTTTGAATGCGCAGCATTCTCCCAAGGGCTTTTTGTTTGCAATAAAATTTTGGCTCCATCATAGAACATAACTACATTTACATTGCTGAAATAAAAATTTTAAAAAGTTTCTAAGTACGATACAGAGGGGCAAAACAAATTTTGAATAGTGCCTGCCACCAACAATGCTTTTTAAAATGCTATTCGCATATACACCATGGGCCGATTTGAATTTTTTTTTTTCCACCAAAATATGCGCAACTTGGTTTTGTTTTGGTAAAGTGTGGAGCAAATTAAAGGCCATTACATAAATTTTGGGCAAAAATAATTGACTGTTAAAAAATGGCGCACGAAAACCAAAATGTGGGTCCATGTGGACCCCCCTTATACACTTGTGTTAGTATCATTTGTTCTTGTATCTACTTAAACAATATTACAGTAAAATTAATGAATTTCATTTGTATTATGATCTAGTATGTCAACAGGGTATCATAGGTCTGACTGAACTTAGTCCCTATGGATGATATTTTCCTGTGATTCATAGCAAACAACATGACCATATAACTCATAGAGCAGACAAAATCATTTCCTTTTACCATGCATGCAAACAGTAACCTATCCTTGAACTTATAACACCAACATGTATGTAAACAAAGCATTAACAGTAGACTCTAGTGTCCTTGGTTAGGCCAAAAAAGTGTTATTTGTTTGCCATTTTCCGACACCGGTGGTGGTGGTGGGGGGGGGGGTAACTTTCTTTTTTTTAGTCCCATTAGTTTTCAGTTTCTATCACTGTTACAACAATTGGTATTGTGATTATGGTTGGACTAATAAAAAATTGACCGCCCAATTTTTGGCCGTGTCGGAAAAGAGCAATTCAAAAGGCAGGGGGTCCTGAACCAATTATGATACTAGTAAATTTTGGAGATACCTTTTCTTGATATGATCATACAAAAAATAGAAAAATATGAAAATTGAAATGCAACTTGGCTTAATTCTACCAAGAACTCAGAATCACACCATGCGTAATAATGTCCCGCCTAGATAGATGAAGCTTTGACTCTCTTGTGTTACATCCATTACATGTAGTTGTTTTGTTGGTTCAGGCAAGTCAAGTTAGAGGTCATTTCTCTTGAGGTGGCACTATTTCATCATGGACGGACATAAACTTAGCATTTCCAGCTCTGCCGTTAAGTACAATCTGGGATCCCAATTCTAATTACAAAATCGCTTATTTTTATTTACGTATTTTTGAGCATTCTCATTCGCAGGTGTAGTTTCTTAGACAATTACCAACATAACTTTGCAAAAATATCAAATCAAATTTTGAAAATTGGGGCACTCTTCAAACAAGGCGGTTCTCGAACCACAAGTGTCGCCTGGTTGCGCGATCACTTGGCTTTCTGATGCAGTGTGGCAAATGATGATTAGAAGAGAACAAATGCACTGGAGAACAATGTTATGCAAAATTACCGAGTTTGTAATAAAATTGGATTGATTCAGCCCAAATTTATTGGTCAAGCTATGAGTTGCAAAAATATTGGGTGAGACGCAGTCGAGCCCCAATATTTTAAAACTCCTAGCGAGACCAATAAATATTGGACGCAAATCATCCAATTTTATCATTATCATGCGTAGGATCCGATATTATCGCGTATCGGACACCTCAAAGCATGATAATTAAGTAAATCGGGCATAGTGTTTAGCCAGCAGAGCATTTAAAAAAAAGTGTAACCGAAATGTATGAAAAATGCATCACGACCGTTTGGACCGCTAGTGTCGTCTGCCATCGCAGTTCATGAATGGGGTCAAAGGTGACATGAGGTCACCAAGTTGACATGGGTCACAAAGGTCACATGGGATCACAACGGTCACATGGGGTCACCAAGGTCACATGGGGTCACCAAGGTCACATGGGGTCACCGAGGTCACATGGGGTCACCAAGGTCACATGGGGTCACCGAGGTCACATGGGGTCACCAAGGTCACATTGGGTTACCAAGGTCACATAGGTCACTGAGGTCACAAAGGCCACATGGGGTCACAATGGTCACATGGGGTCACCAAGGTCACCCCACCCCCGTCCCAACCCTTCCCTCCCCGACCCACCCCAACCTTAGTAGTTTTTCATGTAGCAAAGGAATTTTGCATATCCGATGTGCCATTTTAGCAATACAGCAATATGGGATAGTTACTGAGCCTCATTTGCATACCTAAGCTGCGATGTATCAGACTTTCAAATGGCAAAGAAGATACGCACCATAATGGGTTTTCGTGCAGTGAAGGAATTTTGCATATCCGATGTACCGTTTCAAAAATATAGCGATTACGCTGATTTTTGCATATCAATTAGCTCATTTGCATATGTAATTCACCCGAAATATGCCCAACATCAAGTCAGGTCGAGAACTCTTTAACCCGCTTCCTTCCACCAAGTAACATTATTATATTCCTTACGAACTCCAGATAACTTGCACACAAGCCATGCAGGGAAAGGGTTGTCATTTTGACTGGCCAAAATAAGCTAATTAATATTCATGAATATGCAAATAATGCAGCCGAAAGCTACACATAATATTGCGGCACCTCACTTTATCACCCTACCAAGTGTGAAGTAAATCGGGATTAGCATTTAGCCAGCAGAGCATTTCAAAAAAGGTTAACCGAAATGTCTGAAAAATATGCAAATAAGCTAATTACAATTCATGAATATGCAAATAATGCAGCCAAAAGCTACACATCATATTGCGGCCCCTCACTCTATCATCCTATGCAAGTTGAAGGAAATCGGCGATAACGCTTTAGGCCTCCAAGCATTTTAAAAAAGGTTTAGCCAACCGAGTCATACGGACGGACACACCCAAATTTGGTACTAGTATTGCCTTCCCATAACATTCGTTCAGGCGACAACAAAAAATGTGCTGTTTAACACTTTTTACACATGATGCTTTCATCCATCCATCCATCCGAACATATTTATTTTATAGACAAAGGATTAACTTTTTTACTAAGCATCCTCCATCTATTCTGACACCAATGTTTCAGGTTGATCGTTAAAACCGGGATTTAACCTGGTTTTAACCGTAGGTTTTGACGGCCTACAAGTGTTAAAACTGTCAAACCTAATTTCTTATATAAGTATACACAAAAAAATAAGATTTCCACTTCTTCAAAACTTTAACAAAGGGAGGCCGACCCCGAGATTTCCCGGGAGGGCCCCTCATTTTTCAAACAAATTGTGTTTTTTGCATATACACATGCTGTCCATAAACAACACTTGTAAAATACTAAGCTCACATCGAAGTCCTTCATATGAAATCGCAACTTTGTTAAAAATTCCGGATCCGGAATTTTGTTATACACGGTATCATCCTACAGCCTGTATACTGTACATAAATGTGTAACTGCATGAAAACGAAAATCCGATTCATCTCTAACTTTGGAATTGAGCATTTTAGGGATTATTCTTTTATTCTAGTGGAATATTTTTAATTGCTACAACACAAAAAATATATATTTCGAAATCTCTGAGTCAGACTTATGACATTGTTTCTAGAAACAACCAATCTGAAAAAAGGGTTTTACTTTTTAACTAGCCAGGCGTAAGTTTTTTGAAGGTCCCAGTTGACTACTGGTCAAAATCTAATTTTATACATAAGCCTGATGAGAACAAAATGTCTTGCTTTCATGTTGTAAAAATTATTCAGGAAAAGCTTCCATAATGATATGATACTCACTTCATTTTACCATGACCAAAATAGTTCAACAATAATAGGCATACACATATGGGTAAACCTAATTTATTTCTGCATACATTTATTATGTCTACATGCATGTATGGTCAACAAACGACCATCATTCATGTCAAAACCGGATCAACTGACACAAATTAAATAGCATAAGGCAAAACCACATGGTCACAACTAGGTCAAAACCAGGCCAAAACATAATACAAATGGTCAAAACACAGTGCAAATGCATGCACGATCAAAACCAGGTCAAAACATAGTACCCTACAAATGTATGTGAGGTAGAATCATAGTACAAATTGCATGTACAAAGGTTGTCAAATTTAGGTCAAAACATAATGTATGCATCCATGGTCAAAACCTTGTCAAAACATACAAATTTATACCAGTGTTCGAAATTCCACGTGCAATGTGCATGTGCACAATGCATGCAAGTTTTTGGCTGTATATGAAGCTTTCACTACTTACCTGCACATGTTCATGCAAAATGCTAGCCACATGCTGACATACATTTTAAAAATGTAGCCCTACTCCTGTTGCAACTACATTAAGGTCAAGACTCTCATCTTAGTGGTAAATACTTTATGATTTCATGTCTAACCGGGAAACTCATACTGTGTGCCTGTAACAACTTATTTTGTGCATGTAACAATTATTTTGTTTAAAGTTACATGACAGGGGGATGTGACTTTTATTTGTATTTTCGAACACTGATTTATGCATACATGGTCAAAACCTGTACAAATGCATCCAGGTCAAACAGAACAAATGCATCAAATCAAAATAAGGTCAAATATAGTACAAAATGCCATACAGTGTTAAAACCAGGTCAAAACACTACAAAAGGTCTGACATTGATCTCATTCAGGCTCATGCATCACTATGTTTCCAGAAACAATAATTAATAATCTATGATTATGCAATTATTATGACCGGTTTTTGGCCGTTGAAACCATTATTTTGCACCTTTAAGCCTGGTTTTTAACCGCTTCTGGTCAAAACTGGAAATGCCAGAACCCCTGCAATGTTTCCAAACACAAGCTACATGTCTGATTATATTTGTTGGACAGAATCGAGCACACGCGAGCGTGGACTGCGTGAGCCATGAGGAACATCGCACCTTGTTTTTCCGCGTTGCGAAATTGGTCGAAGAATGCGCTAAACCTCCGTAGCTTGTTTGCGCTACCAGAGTGTGCGTATCTTCCTGTCGCAGTATTTTTATCCCACTGTACCTGGTCTACTGACATGTTAGAGTGCGAATAATATTGAATTGCAATATGCCTATACAGCTACAGCATTCAATAGCCTTGTACTGATTGAGCGCAAATTTTTTAAAATCACAAGCCCTGCAGATGCGCAAGCATCTGTCGGGCAGTGCTTTGTTGCTCGACGTTCAGTGGCGGCGCCAACCTCTTTTTCTGGGGGGGTGGCCAAACCGGGAAAGAATTTTTTTCTGGGGGAGAAGTGAATTCTGGGGGTGGGCAAAATATCAATAATCTTGAGATCTTAAACCAATTTTTGGCCCCAAATTGGCATTCTTATCTTGTGACACTTGCAACAGCTTTTCTTATCTTGTGACATTTTGACACTCGGTTTCTTATCCAGTGACAGCATTCATAAATCTTGCGACACTGCGACAGGTTATTTTGTCAACCCGTAGACCTACATACATTTATATTCTCCATTTTGCATTAAGTGTTTCTGCCAGCGGTGACCCTTGCCAGTCCAATTTTTTAACCGCAAGGGTCGAAATCGCCGTCCAACTTCCTTTGGATTAAACGCAAGTACATGGTTATACAACCTGGATCTCAATGAATCTTGATAATTATTCTCAACGCTCCCTGTCAGGAGCCAAACGATAAGATAGAGAGGGGTGCTATGCTGCTGTTTAATCTTGGATGCTGGAGTTGTAGATAAATTCTGCAACTGCTTCTTTGAAGGCTTTAGGTTCTGTAATATCAACAATGCGTTGTGGTAACTTACTCCACTCTTTAATGGTAAGAGGGAAATATGACGAGTTAAAGAATTCACTTCTTCCAGTAAGTCTGTTAAAGGATTTGATGTGGTTCAAGCGAGATGATCTGCATACATGTTGAGAGTTGGTGTGATTGAAAGAAATAAATTTAGTGTGCATTCATGCATAACCGACTATTAATTATATTTAGTCAGTGACATGTTCCGGTGTAATATTTGTATTTAAGCAGGCTCTTGATGTTGACTTTTCTCCGTGAGTCCGTGATGCATCGGGAAAACATCGCCTCTCATAGGCAATCTTTGGCTGCGCACGTAATGCAAATTGCGAGAATTGCATCATGGTGAATATTGATTTTGATTACAAATCAGCCAGTGGCGGCCAAGAAATCCCAAATTTAGACGTCGTAATTGGTTTGATAGATGACAAAGAGAAACTCAATACAATGTACGCAAGGATCAAGTAAATCTAAATGATACAAACCGAGAAAGTGATTACCACTCGACCACAGGGGACTTTGTTTACGTGGATACCAGTGAAAAGAGCACTAATGTATTACAGTCTTTATTTCAGAGTTTCAAGTGACCTGAGGTTATCGGCTTGTTGGCATTCATAGGCATTTATAAATGGTTTGATTTTTTTCCCCATTCTGAGGGATATTGGCCAGGCAGGACTCAGGCTTTTGCAATCTCCTGAGGTACACAAGCATTGGATGTTCTGAGGGGTTTTGCATGCAACAAAAGTACAATTGACCTCTGCTGAATTGGCCAATCACGCTAACATATTTACATCACTAGGATGCCATGCATGTTACTAGGTCAAGTGCACATGCAGTCAATGCACAGGATTTTAACGGAAAGACTTCCATATGTACCCCCTCGTATATTTACATGATACAGAATTTATTTTAATTTTGGCCTTGTCAAAAATGGAATAAACAGCTAAAATAATTAAATTTTATGTTGCATGTAAATATATGAGAGGGGGTACATATGGAAGTCTTGCCAATAGGCTTACGGAATAAAACTCACACACACACGACTGATTATAATAACAATTGTGATACAATCTTGCCTTGAATTAGCCTCTGGGTTTTAGCTACACGGCGGCCGTGTATTTAGCCACTGCCTTTAAAGCAATAACAGCACATTTTTTTCAAGAGCGCCCCCAATTTTCAAAATTTGAGATTTTTGCCCAGTTGTGTTGGTAATACTATACCTGCGAGTGGTAAAGCTAAAAAATGTGTATTTGTCATAAAAGATGCGATTTTGTAATTAGAATCGGGATCCCTGATTGTAATTTAATGGCGGAGTTGGAAACACCAAATTTATGTCCATCAATGATGAAATAGTGTCACCTAACGAAAATGATCTCTTACTTGACTTGCCTGAACCGATGGGACAACTAATGGATGAGTGTAGACACGCATATGGCACAATTTCCCGGCTCTTTCATATTGGAAGGACGTTTCCAGCAGTCGTTGAATTATTATCGGAGATCTCCGATATTATTCTAATTTTAGTTTACAAAATTCCTTCTTTTGCAACTCGAGTTTTTAACTCTCCCATTCACAGGTATTGTTCACTAGTCAATTGCCAATTGATGCAACTGTGCAAAAATCTCAAAATATCTGGAAAATTGGGGGGCGCTCTTCAAAAAATGTGCTGTTATTGCTTTAAGGACACGTCTCAGATTGATTCCAGACATATGCTCATCCATTAGCTGTTCCATTGGTTCACATGATAGGGACATTTTCGTGCAATGATGCCATTTCCGGGGCCATTTCACAATGGATGAACAGAAAAGTGTCTTTTCCAGCACTGTATCTGGGATCCCTGATTCTAATAACAAAATTCCTTCTTTTAAGACAAATACACAATTTTGAGGCTTTGAGCATACCGTTCACAGATCGGGTAGTCTGCTACACAATTATGAAAACAATGTGTGTAAACAAAAATCTAAAATATGTGGAAATTGGGGCGTTCTTAAAAAAATGTGGTATTTTTTTATTTTTAGATTTAATACGATTTTCACAGAATGAATTATAGTGGCGATTTTTTAAACAACAGAAAATTTCACTGAGTTACACAGAGTGTGCATACCAATTGTCCACAAATTATTTGTGCTGATCACAATGTTTTTTTATAATTAATATCATGAACAAATTGAACACACAAAATAATGCATCATGACAATTGACAGGTCATATCAAGGACCAACAAGTCTCCAAGAAGTTAAAATGAATTGATGCCAAAGTAGATATCAAATTTTAGCAGAGATGATTCAGATTAAAGTTGACTTACTGCATTTAATAAATGGCAGCATTCCAATTGCACATGCAAGCATATGGGGTTAGCTACTGTAAACAAGCCTGGCACAGCATTGGACATCAGCTGATACGACTATTGCACAATCACTGTATACACACACACACACACACACACAAAGAAAGAAAGGACGCATGACTTCTATTCTATCCCAAAAAATGACCTTCAAAAAGCTATTCCCCGTTTAAAATAACAGTTAAGACGTACCTCCGATAGTTCTAACATCGCTATCGACACGAGGGATAATTGTTTGCTTGAGATTGATTAAAATAACGGTATAAACTTTGAGTGATTTTAAGCGAAAAATCTGGTAAAAAATGCTTACCTCATCCACAATGACAGGTCTGAACGGGTTACAGCTTGGCGCGAAATTCCGACAGAACTCTCGAACTTTCTACGTTGCAAGCACATTAAGTCCCCATTGTCATGAAGAAATTTTACGTTCTGCTGACTCCTAAGATATTTCTAAACGATTCTACGTACTTAAATCAACAATTGCACTTCGAAAATACATCAAAATTTCAATATTTTGGTAGACATCCTGTGCTATAATGGTCGCTTCGATGGTTTTTGTTTTGGATCTGTCAACTGGACATCTCAAGGATGTGACGAATACGCTTATGACCTTATTGACCAATCACAGTACGTGATTGCAATAGGCGTGACTAAATAGCCACACCCTCTTATTGAATGTTAATTAGACATGTTGGGAGAATTATTTCATAACAATTATTTTAAATAAGGGGTATATATTTCTTTTATCACTCATTTGACTAGATTATTGGTACTTATACTAAATTTAATTTGTTCCTTAAATGTGTACCGTATTTTACTGCATATATACATTTGAAAAAATACAGATCTCGATTACTTTTACAGGTTTTCCTTCAGTCTTATAACTTCCATGGAACTCGCTAGAACCGGTTTTTCCCCGCGCAATCACATGATTGAATATGCTCAAGCCTTTCCAAGGAAACGGGACATAAACACTGCGAACAGGTACATGTTGACCTGGTGAATTTTTCCTTCAAAAGTCCGGACTTCGTGGCCTTCGATTGAAGAGAAGCAAATAAGACATTATCGAAATATGTCCCATACACTGTTCGTGATTATTAGGATGCGGGCTATCGACCCTCCCAACCGTAGCCTTGTCATGTACGTGATCAGGGTGAATCCCTGTGATTTCCCAAGGCCAACGATTGCGTCACCATGTTTTGATCGTTACTGATAGACTCGGTCAGGTCCCACTGTACGATTCGGTCTTGACTCTAGTTTGAAAAGAGTGGTACTCTCACAACTTAGTAAAAGAGGTTCTACTTCTATTTTCAATGGCTGAACAATTTCGGCTATATGATAAACTACTAATTTACCAAAAATAAGCTATCAAAACAAATTGGCAATAAATAAAAACTGTCTAAAGTTTTGATTGGATGACTGATACCATTTTTAATTCTGATTTGGGGTTAAATGAGTGAAGGATAATGTTTCATTTAGAGTAAACATTGTGTTCTAACTATCCTCGACCGCCTGGGCGTTGAACCTAAATGCGTCCATGATGTTATCGAACTTTCCGCCAACACAAAGTTTTGTAATCAAAATATTAAAATTTACCTATAATACTTAGAATTGAAAGGCATGTTTTATTCAAATTGCAAGAACCGTTTGAAGTAAATGAGAGTCACTGTACTTGTTGTATCCGCCACCAGTGACTCGCGGGTGAAGAAGATCGTTTACTGGAGAATGCGCACAATATGGTCTCCTCAATGTTCCGTCCCGGGGGAATTTCTAATACTCACTCGCATGTTGTACTTTGCATAGAATAGACTGCTTTAAAAACATGAAATATTACAATCCTGAGGGTAAAATGAGGTATCAGTTTACCACCTGGCTCCGTTTTCTTCGTGTTTATTTGATATTTCTAGTTACTCAAATGACTTTTTCTATTGCACGGAAGCACACTACAGCGCAGTTTGCTTGAACCATGTATTTCGTACCCACCGCGTGCGGTGGGGGGGAGCCTCGAAATTTTAGCATTGGCCCTATGCTCCTTAATTCTGCAGGCAGATTTGTTTTAAAGGTGCGACGAGAGATTTCTTGAAAAGCCACAATTTTTGCACTAATGCAAAACTACACTGCAAACAAGAGATGGCGGTCGCAAGACTTCTTGTTTCTTTGGGGGGGGGTGGTAAATTGGGGAGCACAAGTAAATTCTTTGGCAAAACATCCAAATTGGAATTTTAAACTAATTTTGGCCGCAAATCGCTGATTTTTGACAAAATTTGTCATTTGCCTCAGGCAAATGGCCCCGTGCCCCCTTTGGCGCCGCCACTTATCACATATATCCCCATCTGCAAGTATTTTTTATTTCGTTATTATTGAAGCAAACAGTAATTCATTTGTTTTTATATTTAAATAGGCTATGGTGGGGAAACGTGCGGCATCTAGGAAGCCTCCTTCCCATGAAATTTATGACTTGGAAATTTTGACTTTTCAGATAAAAAGCCCTCTAAAAAATGTTGCGAATTTTGTGGGAATGTTGCTCGCTTCCCAGGCCTGCCTATAGCAAATCAAATCACCCTTTGTTTTCACTTTTATCAATTTCTGTACCAAATACAGAGATCTTGTGATGCCAATCTATATGCCGGTATTCACAAATGCGACTACTTAGGCCACGACTATGTCGTTTCATTTCATTTATTTCATTCCGAAAACCGATCAGATACAAATCATAGATTACTACTAGGCGGTCCCCGGTTTTCGCGATCACCTGGGTTGAATGACCGTGGGTTTTGCGGTTCCTTTGACCCTTGAATGACCCCGATGACCTTGTCGTGACCTTTCACATTTTCGGCATCAACAATCGACCCCTCCGTGACTTGCCATTTGGTCTAATTCCACTTGGTCTGGCCATTTTGTCTAACTCCATTGGTCTAATACCATTTAGTCTAATAACCATTTAGGCTAAAACCATTTAGTCTATAGGCCATGTAGTCTAATATTCTCTGGTCTAAAACTCATATCGTCTAATATCCCATATCTTCTATAACCGAATTGGTCCAATGCCAATTTGTTCTAATACCCATCTGGTCTAATATGTTCCTTTAGTCTAATATCCATCTGTCTAATATCCATTTGGTCTAAAGACCCCTTTGGTCTAATATCCATTTGGTCTAAAACACATTTGTCTAAACCCTTATGGTCTAAAACCCATTTGGGTCTTAATATCCATTTGTCTAATATTACTAGTCCTAATTTCATTTGGTCAATACCCATTGTCTAATGCCCATTTGGTCTAATATCCATTTGGTCTAATGTCTATGGTCTAATAGCCATTTGGTCTAATATTTATATCCCTGATAATTGGCTTGAATCAGATGATCAAGTTTTTTTGGGGTAGTGGCCCCCCGCCGCCCCGTCCGCCCCCGCGCCCCCCCTCCGTGCCTTCTGCCCGTGTCTTTCCCGCCTGTCCTTTCCCTCCTC
>JAMKCH010045617.1:0-11578 GCA_023653785.1 Ophioderma brevispina | reverse complement strand
TGCACACAAAGCCTTCGCAGAGCTCCCTAGCCTCAGAAAATACCACGTTTCGTTATGAGGTAATAAGACCAGCCATGTACTCGTGCACTCACCCACCTTCCTGGACCTATAACGTCAGTTAAGGGTACATTATTATTGCTCTCAGAGACGATAGCCCGAAATCGAACGTCTTACAATTGGAAACATTAGATCTCTATGTTTCCAATTGTAAGATTGAAATGACTGTTATTCCCTTGCTATATACGGCAATATAAGGACAAAATGCTTAAAAAAATCTTAAAAAAAAAAAAATACTTGGAACCAGAATGAATACCACAGCAAACATAAAATTTCACCAAAGTAATGTCAGCAAAGCTCGTTTAAGGTGTGAAGCAAAAGGCTTCAAATGAGTTTAACATAGCGCACTCTAATCACCACAATTCTATAAAATAGTAATACAACGCAACTAGATTACGTGACAAATAAGACCAAACAGACAGACCAATGCCTTATTCGACAACCAGGTCATACTGTGTGTGCTTTGAGCACTTTCTCCGTAATGAATCCATTCAAATTATAAATTAATTAAAACGGAATGCTCGCTGTTGAAAATTATTTTTTGCAAAACTATGCGGAAGTAGTAACATAGGTTTTCTAAGGCTGGTTCAAATTGCTATCTGTACTATGTTTAATACCCATGAGTTTGACCTTGTCAACGCGGGAAACTATTAACACCTTCACACTCAGTCCAATGTGCCACTGGGATATCTTTTACCTGTGTGTCCAGACTATCTCTTACGAAACAATAATGTAACTTCAAAAAATAATTTCAAAAGTTGTAAAAGTCAAAATATGATATAACTTTTGCCATTTTATAATTTAAAGGACCTTCTTATCATCGCCAATGCTAATTAAGAGATACGGAAGGCGTACAGTTCCTCCTATTTCCCCTACATTTTCGAGCATTAAATTGTCGTTGATGTATCATTGATAATTTGTGAACATCATGATCACTTATGTTCATGTCATTCCAATCATTGAACGTTATATCATAGGTGCACGATATAAGCCACACCAGTGCGTCGTAACCAGAACTTTGCAAATGGGGGAGGGGGTTTGCTTTGGCAGTGCCGGTGGGGGAGGGGAGGCAGGTGTTCTGAAACCAAAAAATTAAATTTCCACACCACATCAACATACGTTTGTCCAATATCAAATCATATCATAACTTGATAATATTACAGTCCTTCTCGAAAATAGTAAATAAGATAATGCATTTTTATCATAATATTCTAAACTAAACTTGACTCTGTTGATAAAGCCACATCCCATATAAAAAGAGAGAAGAGACACGTTTCTACATAATTTTGTTTCCTCTCATTCACTTGTTAGGGGCGGTAAGATATATGCGAATTACTGCAGTACAGTAGGCCAAAATCCATTCTGTGCCACTTTTCTGTATGAATTCATTGCCAAACATCGATTACGCAACAAATATATCTGTTATGTAAAATGATCAAGGAAGGGATGATAACTTCCATAAAAGTACTTAAAGAATAGCATGATATTAAAATCGTCCTTGAAGAAGTGGATGTTCAAATCGAATGAAAAACGGCATTTTTCCGCAGAAAAAAGGGAAATCCACCACGTCTCAATTCGTGCGAAGAGGCCCGATCTTAAAGGGGCATTCGTGAGTCCAGTCTTGCATCGAACTCAGCTAAGAATGACTTTCTATCATCTGAATCGTTGGCATACATATGCATTCCTGTCTCAAAAAATGGTACAAAAGAAGAACCATTTTTATTCCATATTATTCTTTCAACATAAGTAAATTTTTGGGTCGTTTTTTTTACAGCGCGGGGGGGAGGGGGGGGGATCAAATTAAAGAATACGACCAGGCTTGCCAAACGTTTGTTCAATCGAGAGATAACTCCATATGCGGCACACACAAATGAGTTTATGCCACGTATGGTTGAGTCAACCAGCGAAAGATTAGTGAAAAATAACGTTATTCGCATTTGCCCAGTTTGAAATTCTTCAAAACAGGAATTTAAAAATTCATAAATAATAATATTAAACGTAAACGTGGTCAAGGCACTGTGCAGCAGCCATAAGACGCACAGCACATCAGGGAAACCATAATACAGAACATATTTATGCCAAGATGCTCGATTTTGAAGCAGAGCCATCGAGAAACGAGCCCAAAGAAAACGTTAAAAATGGAAAAACGTGACGTAATGGTGGAAAATTATCTTCAGTAACTTTAAGATAGATAAAGGTATACATTAAACATATGTTGTTGTTAAAAAAGAAAATCATGACCATAAAGCAACCTGGAGGAGCGAGAATTGTATGGGCTGACAATATCATGAAACGCACGTCCAACCATGGACATAAAGAGAGGAGGACAACCAAACGCGAAAACCACCATTACCTAATTCGATTACCCATTCATCTCGACAAAAGCGGAGGCAATCGATGTGTATCATGTGCATAAACCGGAGACGTTTGTGATATATATCTCTGTGCCGCGGTCGATTCAGTGATACGGGAAAAACTGTCCACAAACTTTGTAATTTGACCGGATGTTCTGACCCCGGACTGTAGGGTTTGGAAAATGCAAATACTCATTTCCATTTTTGTGGACAAGTTTGGTGCACCAAATAGAGGAGAATTTTGTTACAGAAAATACCGAAAACGCCATCAAAATCCGTCATTACTTTGTGGAGCTACGACTTGTAGAAAAACATAAGCTTGCATTTTGGTGATGTTTTTTTGTGCCCCGTAATTGTTAAAATCTTGTGAAAATAATATGAAAAGTTCCGATCACTTCCGACTCTTGAGAACGGTGTACTGAAAGTCAATGTACCTTGATAACAATGTTCTTAACTTCTGAACTGGCGGCCCAAGTGCGCCCAACACGTGTAATTGTACATCCGAAAACCCACAAGGATAATATTTGAACTTCGGTGATGTGAATTGTTTACAGTAGTGGCTGTTGATAGCCGATACATGTCGAACTGATTCCAATGTCAGTTTCATCTAATAAGTCATACTTTATAAGACTTTTATACCTAATTAAATATAAATTATAAATTAATTCACCCTGTTTTCGAGGGGGGGGGGGGGTGTACCGCTCTCTTTTATATCTTTTGCCCAACCAAATACCCGGTGGCAAATGATGTTAATGTATTGGACAGTTTATGCTCCGTTTCATGCCCCCCCAATTAGCCCCCCCCCCCACATTATTCAAAAACACTACCGGTGTTAGGAAAGAAACGGGGTGATCCCAAAGTGATGGATAGGATGTGGCAATCACCCCCCCCCCCAATAGGCACGTAAAGACGGGGGGATGGGGGGGATATATCCCCCAATATTTCATGAGGGGGATGGTCAAGTACGAGCATCCCCAATGTTGATACCCATTCAAGTGTTTTTGGACCCAAAAATAACCTATATTTTACCATAATAGTTTAAATGGTAATTCCGCGCGCTTGCGCGCATTTGTCAAATTACAATTAATTTAATTAAAAAAAAAAAAAATGGCCACCATTTTTTAGCGCGCTTGGCGTGCAATGATGCTAGTAATGGATCTTTCCATAAATTTTCATCAACCCCATCCCCCCAATGTCAAAAAGAAATTTAAGGCCATGCCCCCCCCCCCCCTTTCGGAGGGAAATACCAAACACGCCCAGTACGCAACAGGAATATCACAGGCATTTGATTTTAGTTGCAATAGATGGCAGGTCCTTCTGCTTATCTCTTGATACAAAATGAGTACCAACATACTAACATGTCATAATGAGGTCATAATGTCTCTACAGATGCGAAAATGTTTAAGTGTGACAATGTTTTTTCTTTTTGAGCCAGTAAATTTGCAAAATATCAATGTTTCTTCCATCGCAGTAATTAAACTTTATTACCTTAGGACGTCATAGTGACGTCATCAGTGGTTTCTACATTTTGATACAATGGAAAGAGTAAATTAATAAATTCTAAGCTATATGTAGGTACCAAATTTATAGGAATTGGATGTCAAAAAGAAAATTCAAGGACGGCAGTCAGCCCATCCTGCGAGGAGGGTGTGTATCGCATTATCTTACGCGGGAAAGGTGATTTTTACTAACAAAAGGCGCAACGTGATAGGGCTTTGAAACTAGTGTGTTGTGGGTCCTTCCTCTATTACGTCCATGGTCCAACGACATAAACCGGGAGCTAGCGACATTGAAGCACATCTCAAGTACAAAAGGTTCGATATAAATATGTTGAAGACTGACAGGGACCCCGGAAACGTGATTCTTAAGTTAAGTGCAGCAAATGGTGCTTAAGGAGAGGGGGCCAACATAAAGTTTGTAACAGGGGTCAAATTCTTAAATTGATCAATGATGTTGAAAGTATACCATGTCATTTGTCTAACCACAAGGATTCAGGAAAGGTAGAGTTTGTACATCTACAACGTAAAGTTTAAGAGTTATGGGCTAAAAACAGCAAAAATCAATAAAAAGAGTCAAATTTCAGTTGTACGGTGGTCAAAATTTAAAGTTGCTCGATTTTAGATAAACAAGGGGGCCAAATTATTGAGGAGTTCATAGATAAAATAAGGAATAGTTTTGCTGTCTAAAAGATGTAGTTACGATGAGGGGGCACAGAAGGTCAAAGTCCATTGCATTCATGGGCTTGGACCTTGTTTCCCCCGACATTTGAGACACTCAAAAACTATTCCTTATTTTGATTACTATGAGATCCACCAAAAATTTGCCCATCTTTTTATCCAATCGGAGCAACTTCAAAATTTGAACCTGTACAACTGAAAATTACAATTTTTATTGATTTTGATGTTTTAGACCATAAAACTCTTAAACTTCGTTTATAGATATACAAACTATACCTTCCTGATCCTTGTGGTTACGGCAATTAACATGGGATAATTTTTAGCACGATTGGATCAATTTAAAAAATTTGACCCCTGTAAAAACTTTGTCTTGCCCCCTCCTCTTAAGGCCACCATTTGCTGCACTTACGAATTATGTTTCAGGGGTCTCTGTCAGGCTGTCTAAAATTTTATCACTCAAACTTTTTACTTGAGAATGTTGTATACCAAAGTTCTAGTTCCGGGGCTAACACTTGAGACTTTGCTTCCAAATTAAATTTTATTGACTTCAACAATAAGCAAATGCACAGATATAGTGCAATTTTCTTTGGATTTGCATTGTTTTTTTGGTTGCAATATATTCATTCTGGTATGATTTCAACTGATTCCAATTTGGTAATAAATTCCCAAGCTCCATTTCATTCACGGCCAAGAAGTATTGGTAATTGTTATACTAATGAAAAGAAAATATTTAAATGACCTGATTAAGTGACTGTTAAATGTTGTGTCGAGAAAACTAGACATTTCTGCTAGTGTAATCTGTGTTTTTGTTTCTTCGCAGTGTAATATTTGTGAGCTTAAGGCAGCATGGAATGACGCGCAAACAAAATGGCCCCCAGCACAAACAAACCTACTGTCTTGAAGGCCTGTATAAAAGTTTATTGTATACGTAAATCCATTCTAGTCACCGACGGTACTTAACGAATGTGTAGTAACTTCCGATTATGCAAATAACCATACGACTCTCGGCTATCTTTTTCTATTTATGCAAACAACCATAAGACTCTCGGCTCTATAGCAGCGATACAGCCACGGCCTGACTGACCTAGTTTAACTGAAACGCGTTGACATGTATACAAACAATCGTATGCAGTATCATCTTGATGTGGGACATGGCACGTGTCATG
Organism: Ophioderma brevispina; assembly: GCA_023653785.1. Taxonomy (NCBI): domain Eukaryota; kingdom Metazoa; phylum Echinodermata; class Ophiuroidea; order Amphilepidida; family Ophiodermatidae; genus Ophioderma; species Ophioderma brevispina. Next base: position 5,824 of record JAMKCH010045617.1, on the reverse strand, counting down.
CAAAACCATGCTTGACCGCGCCCGCAATGGCCCTTTCGAGTCAAAACACAGTTCGCGACATATTAATTATGACAGCAATCAAGTCTCCATTGCCATTTCCCAATTTAAACTTGGTTCCACTACCGGGAAATAGCCATGCATATTTGCAAGTCAGCTTAGTAAATGTTCATGTCACCCTGCACAGATGAGACGTGTGTTCAGAATTTACCAATTGACACCGACACAAATAGTACATCTCATTAGTCACTATATCGAGCATAATACTACGATTTTTAGCAGTACTTTTTCAACCCCGATTTTGGGGATTGACTCATGGCGCAATTTACTAACACAAAAACAAACCACCACATGCACCAACGGAAAGTCTGAATTGAATTCTGTTTTTCAGCTTCCAATAGACGAGACCATCCCTGATTTTCCCATCGCCATATAATTTTTGACCACCTGAGGTATAAGAAGTCTATCGAACGTCATGAACACAACATTGCAGAATTTCCGAATTCTCCCCAAGCTGTATCCAAATATGACGTCACCATCAGTAGTGAGAGTAATGAGCGGCGTTCTTCATTAATGTTACGAAGAAGTTTTGAAGTTTTTACGTTGCAAGTTTTTGAAATTAGGTTTGAGAAAATATATGAAAATGTCCGAACTAAAAAAAATGTTAATTTTCTTTTTGTACAAATCAGGACGAGACACACCTGAATGCGATTTTGTGTGCTCCTATCCCTCTAAGATATATTGTCCCAGTCAGGGATGGAAGTATTGATCTGTAACAAATAAGGATCCATATAGGCCTAATAAAAGCAGCCCACGTATGAATTCTGACTTATCGACACACAAAGGATGAACGATTTTGCCCACTTTAATGTATGTGAAACCTCTTGAATCTTCTATACATGTTTAGGAATAGCAGAATCAAGCAACAATGTTCAAAAAAAAAACTCTGCAAGAATATTTATGTTTTAAATTTCCAAATCAATAATAGTACTTTTCACTCCCAGTAAATTAGAAATAATTGGATATGCATGCTAGATTTATATTTTGTATACTTATTGCTACTATATCCTGCCTGTTTTACTCATGTATGTAAAACAGGAAATTAGCAGGTTGCTTGACCAAAATGAAAAAAGTCAAGGGTGCCGAATCGGTAACCTGTACACATAATTTGTCTTCAGACTAGTCCTACAAAATTTATGATAAAAGTCGATATTTATTTTGTAGATGCTTCCCGTGCAGGTGTCAAATTTGGTTTGAGAAATTAAATGCGGTTTTTCTAAATACAAAAATTTAATTTCTTTTTGTCAATCAGGACGAGGACACACTGAGATGGCGTAATTGTGTGTGCTTCCTATCCATCATAGAGATATCGTCCCAGGTCAAGAGGATGGAGAGTATTGATATTGTAACAAATAAGATCCATATAGGCCTAATTAAAAGCAGCCCACGTAATGATTTCTGACTTATCGACACACAAAGGATGAAAACCGTTTTGGCCCACTTTAATGTAGTGACCCCTCTTGAATCTTATATACATGATTTAGGAATAGCATGAATCAAGCAACACTGTTCAAAAAAAAAACTCTGCAAAGATATATTATGTTTGAAAAGTCTTCCAAATCAATATAGTATTAATCTCCCAGTAAATTAGAAATATAATTGATACATTTAATATACTATTATTTGCTCAAGCGGTGTATTATCAATGTTGAATATTCTGAATTGTCCAAATAATGTCGACACAAGGCTTTGTTGGTGATTATCTTCAAAATGTAAACTGAAGTCCATGCATTGGTGAATCAACAATAAAGGGCATTTATAATTATGTACTGGGTATACGCTTTGTGATTTGTAATACCATAACATAACGAGATTCCTCTACCATACTTATATTGTATAAACATCCACGAATGCTCTTATTGGCCAATTAAATAAGAAGTTTAATGGGTTTGGTTTAAAGACAAAACAATAATCATTGAAATATACTCTTTAAAAGGATACATACATATCCAAATAAATTAATTGTAAAGCCTCTTAACACCACTGCAGTATTACTTACTATTTCGTTTCTTCGAATTCATCTATTGGATAATATTACAGCAATCACTTCCAGTGAAGGTGAAAGCTGGACAAGATGTACAACTAAGAATTGTTCGATTTGTGATTAAACCATTACTTGAAATGTAATCTTGTGTTGCTTCTTTGATCTAATCAGATGTTCTTTAGTCTGTTACGACAATTTATGACGAAGCGGGCAATTCTTTATGTATTTACTCTATATTTTTAATTCTTTTATCTAATTGTTAAGATTATTATGCCAATTTTAGCAATTTGTTCTGATTTTTGTGAAACGATCCATTTTACATCAGAAATAACCAAAAAATCAAATCCTTTTTACATTTTAACTATACGTGGTGAGTAAAAAAGTACAGCCAAATGCGGGATTTATGAAGAAACCATAATGGATTTACCAAATTGATTCATGGAATAGATAATCTGTTTAATCAGCTTTCACAAGAATTGTTGAAACTTTGAAATCGATCAAGACATTCCAAGGCACAGTTATTTGTGTGAAGGTATCAATTTCAGCCCCGACAAATTGAACACCGACTGTACACTTGAGACTCATTACTATAATCAAAACAGATTAACACGATTGATTTCTTGGCGCCGTATTCAAATGTACTTAAAATTTCAATGAATTTACAAATGTATTTATTTGGAACATTTATTCATTGAATGCTCAGGTTTGTAGGCCAATACGTGTATTTTGAAATTTTCCGACATGGAAATAAAACAGTTGAATGATTCTTCAAATTATGCTTCAAATACAAAATTGTTTCATTAAATATTATTTGAAATCTGAATCTTTTAAAGAATGATAACAACATTATTTTCATTTTGGGAGGGAGAGAAGGCGATCACATGAAAAGCTTGCAATCTGCCTTTCTCTTCTTTTCTTCTTGCGTACGAGGCAGCAGACTAAGATGTTGTAGCGGTAGGCCAGCTCACTGACATTGGTTGGGTTTGAGAAGTATATCCAACGGTGGACGAAAGGTAGGGACGGATGTGAACGTGATCAGCAGTAGTGATGGAGAGCCACCTTGGCAGGCTGGCGATAGTCGCAACCCCCATCGGTGCATATACTATTGAAGCGACAAATTCTGTGCGAATCCGGTTCAAGGTGGACCATTCCTGCGTGGAAGATTACTACAAGGTGGCTAGGTCAGTCTATAGGTGTAACAGGAGTTGGTTGGTCTTGAAGTATCTAGTCAGCAGTGTTCCAGTGTGTAAGATGTGAAGGGAAGTGGGAGTTTAGCTCCCCACCCTGCTCGCCGCGCCCACCGCACTCAGTAGAAAGGTCGCAGGAGGGACAGTCATCTGTCTGCGAGTGGTGTGATCTTTTGAAAGATATTGTAGCAGGTGCTTGGATTGCCAGCAGAACTTATCACCCGTTTGTGCGTGTGGTGTTCTCTCCGAAGTAATGCAGGTGCAATGCCTGACGGCACTGGTAGAAACTTCAGATGGAGTGGGACGGAGGCAACCGTTCTCAAGGTCTCGTGAGTACTTTGTCAGCTTCTTGTGTGAGAGCTGTTGCACCTGCTGGGCGTGATGGTTAGCAACGCTGTAGACAGCGCCAAGGCGGTCGAGGTGGATAGCAGTCGTGGGGCTGCACCACATGAAGATCCATCTAGTCGGCACAGGAGGTTATTGTTCGAAGATACCTTGGCGCTACGGACTCGAGGTGCTGCGGTAAATAAGCTGCCGGTCAAGTCACCTTCCCAGTTGGGTGTAAGGGGATTGTATGACAGAGGCGCTCCATTGAGCTGGCGATGAGCCTCTTTTGGTGTTGGGTGGAGGCAGTAGCGGCGGTTTTGGCTTCGCTCAGCTTAAGTCTCCAGGTCAGGAGATATGCTGCAAGTAGGCGCCAATCTGCAGTAAGTGTACGTTCACTCTGTCAGCTGTGTCGAGTGGCGAAGGAAAAAGATCGTAGTCGTAGCCATATTGTCTACAGTTGTTTGTGGTATATCGCTGATATACGAGTTGAACAGTATGGGAGCCAGTAGGTTGCACACCACCAATAAATTCTATTGGGTTTATGTACAAAATGGTCTTATATTAAAAGTAAATTCTCAATACGAAGCGACCAGTTGCATAAAATTATGCATTACCGTGGACTGCTAAACATCTGAACACCCCATTACGCAAGAAGAATCCATAGTTGACCACGGATTTTCGAGTACTAAAGCATGAGACAAACGATGAGTTACGATCCCCTCTGAAACTGGCTTCTAGTCGAATATTCCTATGGGTGGGTGTAAACATTAGTACTGTAAATACTCGTAGTAGCCTCACCACACCTTGATATTGTGATGATTTTTATCTTTATTAAAATATTTCTAACACAAAACTAGGCCCAGGAAGTTCCAGTTTCTACAATTTTTCAATTTTAACTTAGACCTGTCATTTTTACCTTTTTCCCAAACACTGTTCGGCCAGAGGGTGCCAGACCAGATCTATTTAGTGGTGTGGAATCAGACAGATCCTTGTGGACTCCGTTCCTCAAACGAAGCAGAAGACTACTCTGCCCATCACTAGTCTTGAGAATCAAGTACGGTTTGCAAGAATGTACATATGAATTGTACAACGTGACGATCCGGGATGGTCCTGAGAAACTTGAGGTCAGGCCTGGTTCCACACGGGGTAGTATTGCTGCAGTAGTCCACCAAGATGACGCCTGCATTACGACGCTTTTGAATCTTTCTCAATATATTTGTGAGTGTTACAATCTGGGGATAGTGCTCCTGCCACGGCGAAATCTGCTGTTCGTCAGGCGATGGCGGTCGACGGACGGGATCAAGCCGGGCCAGGACTCACCCGCAAGGCGTTTGAAGGAGACAAAACAGTTGTGATATTGGGTGGTAGTTCTTAGGGTGTTGCAAGCTTGTTGGGTTGGGGATGCGATGATAGTAGCCCTCCTCCAGATCTGGGTAAGGACTGGTTGGTAGGCAACATGTGTAGAACACCTGGAAGCCATTCAATACATCGTGGGCCGCATTGCATCAGACTCCGCTGGTATTTATCAGGCCCCTGAGCCTTTCCACTCTTTAGTTTCCAGGGAGTGACTTATGAGCCACACGGCCCAAAAACGATAGGTGAAGGTGGGAACCCTATTAAATTCTACGGACAAAATGGCATAGGTCAACATTCCTGTGTTGCTTTGCCAGATGAGCATTTATTCCTTGCAAAGCATTAATGCCCCACAGGATGCATCGGCAACTCACACTCTGTGATCTACTGAGAGGTTAGGCCCACGCGGCACATGTCGGCTAGGGTTCGAGGGTTAACACCCCCCCAAATATCCAGGTTTGGCATGTTGTGGCTCATCGAATGATCTGGGGCGGGGGGGGGGTGGGCGACATTTACACCCACATATATCTTCTTCTGTACCAGCCAAAGAAATAAAATCTGCCGAAAAAATAATTTATAAGTGTATATTAACTGGTCTACTGCTGGACACAATGATATAAGCATGAAAACTTGTAATTATAATAGCTATTTAGTATATTCTGACAAAATACCTGTCTTGGACTCGAAATTAAAATCTGAACAAAATATTATTGTGACCCTCAAAAAGGAGGGCCAAATTTATTCCAAATTGATTATCATTGAATGTTTCGTTAGCAAAAATTATTGTTTTTTTTTATGGGGTTGCCAAATCGTTAGACGTGTTACAGAAAATGGGTAGGGCCAACTTATTAATCCTTTTGACAAGCGTACTACAGTCCATATAATAGAGATACTAATTTAAAACGGTGTAGCCCTT
>JAMKCH010045616.1:0-12555 GCA_023653785.1 Ophioderma brevispina | reverse complement strand
TAGGAGGATCCAGCATTCGGAAGTTCAGAAATCGGAAGATGTGGTATAAGGCCATGCGTTTTTAACTCATGAGCGGAGACTTGAGGAGCCGTGACACTTGCGCGAGATTTTTCGTGTTTGGGGAAAGGGGGACGCAGCAGGAGGGCTCGACAGAGGCAAAAGAAGAGCAAAGGAAAGGGAGAGCAGCGCTGGAAAAGGGCCGAAAGGGGTGAGGACAAAAAGGGACAAGGAGGAGGAGGGAGGGGAAGGGGAGGGAAAAAGGGGAGCGGGAGCCGTGGGCGCCACGCGGGGCGGCCCAAGGGCAAAGGGAAAAGGGGAAAAAGCGATGAGCGGGAAGAGGCCCGGAAAGGGGGGGGAAAAAAAAAAAAAAAAAAAAAAAACCAAAGAAAAACAAAAAAACAAAAAAAAAAAACAAAAATACAGCTAATTGTGTTTATTTGATCAATGGCATATGAACATGTTAGTTATGATTGTACGTATCATAGCAACTTAATTTAGTTTGTTGTGGAATCCTGAAGCAGATAGCGATTTCGAGGGGTTAAAAATTGTCGGCGAAATTGCAACATTTTCTTTTGCTGTTGAGTGTTACTTGGTTGGTAAAATGAATTATAGGTCCATTTTGACAAATATTAGTAATACTAAAAATAAAACCTGGAGTACTAGTGTAACACGTCATGGCAATATAGGTAAAGATAAGGCTTGAACAAAAGGCGTTTCTTTTTTTATACCTAAAAGAGTCTATAAAAGGTGAAAAACTCGGGTAACATTAGGCAACTGTGAAGAAACAGGAACTATACAGTGTGTCATCACAAAGCATTGATGGGATGGGTGCACACAGCTATGTGCAGTGGCATGAGTTGACATTAAAGCCGGAAAGTTTTGTCCCTGATTTTTGTGTAAGCTTAATATACCTATGGTTTCTCTCCAACAAGTAAACTGATTTCCTGATGTGTATTGTGGTCCAATTAGTGAGGCCTTTCTCTCTAGGGTTGAAGGTTGTACTTCAAATGTGTTGATCAGCTCAGAATGCACATGAAATTCTGTAACATATTGAGTCTCATCGACAACATAGAGTGTATTATCAGAACCTATGATATGCGAACTTGGTTCTGAGTGTTAGTGTCCTGTTTCACGTCAATGTTAGGTTGAATTGTTCCATTTTGATCAAAGACGTTACATGTCCATTTGAATCAACAGGACACAGCAAAGTCACCAGAAGGGTAATGGTGCAATTCCTACCCATGTCAAACAAATTTTCGGCAAACCGACCTTTCCAATTTCCACTCTCCGCTCTGTCAAATGCTGCTAACACAGAACTTGCAAAGTAGTAAATCGACACAAGGCGTACATGCAGGCATTTCATTTTTATCTGCTTTTACAAAACTCTATGTCAGCCTAACCAATGGGAGTAACAATTACGGCCTCCAATCGCTCAATTTCTGAGTGGTCAACATTTGGTATCAGAAGAAGCCTACTAGTTTCTCATTACAATGTGAAATCTTAGAGCCAAAGGATGTTGGTTTGGAATGTTATGAGCGAAAATGTGTCCCATTTTGGTCGACCAATATTATTTTCACGGTTCCGTACTCTATGGGGCTTACGAAATCACATTTTTAGCTCACGCATTCAAAACGGATTGAAATATCAGCACGGAACTTTAAAGATGGGGACTTTGGAGTAAAGGCCTAGTTCCAATAATTGGAAACTGATGGCATCATCTTTTAAAATTTGGACATAATCTTGGTGCCTTAAGTGACAAAATGTTATGTGGAGTTCCAATGCCATTTAAAGTTTGAGATGTTTTGAGATGTATATTTCCTAAAATTAAAAGAAAAATTAATTGTCTTTTGACATACATAGCATCTCTAGATCGTCTGTAGAATAATTGTCTACCAATTTGTAACTGATGTGCTACAAATTTGTTCCCAAAAAAGTCATGTCATCACTACAACACAACTCTGTCATGACTAGTAGTACTATGACAAAGCAGCCATATTAAAGTTAAGACTATCTAGTAATGATCATCAGGACTAAGTTAAAGGCCATTCTATCAAGATGAAAAAATTCATCCTTAAATCGGGCCATCCCCTTTAACATGTTCATGAAATACATACCACTTCAGATTTAAAAACACCAGAACGGTAAATTTTCCCGGCAGTTTCCGAACATATTTCTTGACCCGCAATGTTGTTCATAACTGGTGTCCAAATGTATAAATAACATTCAAGTGCAGTTATAAGGTTCATGTCAAACTCCTTTGTACACAAGGGAGACTAATCAAGTTTTCGTCAATGCACAAAGTTCACATGGTCCGTTTATGATTTACCCCGTTACGGATAAAAAAAATAAATGCAAGTATTTATATAGCGCTTTACAAAAAACGTCTCAAAGCACTTTAACATTTACAGAATAAACTTGAATAAACAAAATACAAAATTTTCACATATTTTAAAAAATTCGGCAGTCAATTTTATAACGACGAACAGTGTGACTCCCCTAAACAGATCCCATTTACCCTGGGGAAGTGAGAAAGCAAAGAAGTGTCTGCCCAGGGACACAACACCGTTGGCTCGGTGGGGCTCGGACACTCACAAAACCTAATGCTCATGAGTCCTGCGCTTGTTCCACTAGACTAAAACATGCCCTCGATAGCACTTCGCAAATTACAGGTTGGCTAGGATATTTCAGGGTATTCGGGAAGACTCGCGAAGAACACAACCTCGTTGTAAACAATGACGATAACGAAACGGAATGGCTGCTTCATCAACTCTACGCAGAATAAAAAATAATTATTTTATTTCATTATCTAACGGCCGCAGCAGAGATGCTGTGTTCACATGTTAGCGCCAAATGTCCCTGTTGTCATTAGGTTGGGGATTTCGATGGATCCGATGGATGTCCGAAGCATATCACATCAATTGTAGTTAAAGGGGCGACGACCCCCTGTTTTGGCATGGTAACTTCCAACATGTGACGTCCGCGCCTACTTGGTCAATAGCACGATTGACAGATGACCGGCAAAATCGTGCACCGGCGTTGGGCAACCGAAGATGAATGGAGGGATATCTCCATTATCTGTGCTTTGGTCTTATGATCACGCCAGGACTAGTTTTGTACTCGCATAAAAAGCTTGGTGTAGGTGCCATCCAGTCTATCCTGTAGATCTTTCTTCATGGTCCAGTATCAGACCATATAACAGGATACTCTCTACACAGGATCTAAAGATTTCAGCTTGATGTTGAATGGAGAACCAGATTTGCCATAAGTGGTATAGTTTATGGCAGGCATTCAAAGCTTGTTCTTTGCGTGACATGAAGTATTTCTTGCTGTCGGCAACATAGGACCTTAGAACTTGAAGTCCTTGAACCTTCTTGAGTTGGCCTACCAGCTGCTTGCAGATAGGTTGTGATTAGTATTCTCAATGCAGTCATATATTCCGTCTCATTGCATTTAGATGTAGGCCACCTTTGTCTGCAGCATTCTCCAGTAATGTTAGTAGATATGGTTGCACCACATATCAGATCAGCTGTTAGAGCTAGATCATCGGCATAGTGCCATGTCAAGGTCTGTGAGATGCTGACCAATGTGACGGATGGAGCTTGGGTTGATGGTGAGTCACTTTGCGTTCATGATGTCAAGACCTGTCTGAGGATTGTAACTCAACCACGGACTACAAAGAGATAGGGAGCAAGAGTATCTCCTTGGAGGATTCCAGGTTAGTTGTTAGGAAATCCTTTGTGGGCACATCCATGGTCTGCAACAAAGATATACGGGTTTATTCTACAGATGGCAAGTGCCTGGACAGGTTCATTCTGGGACACCGTAGTTGGCAGGGAAATGCAGGCATTGACCGTCACTGTTAACACTGTTCAAAAGCCTGAGAAAAATCTACAAAACAATGAAGCTTTTCTCTTGGAAATTCTCAAATATTCTATTGATCCTTATGAGGGCAAGTAGTAAACTGAGGTAGTGTTGATCTGCCTTTGCGAAAAACCGTTCTGGTTCCGTCTTGAGAATGGGATCTATGCAAGAAAGGATTCTGTTGAGCAGCATGGAGTTGTAGATCTTAGAGGCCAGTGGCGACAGTCGTAATTCATCTGTAGTTTGGGGTGTGGAGTCGCCTTTCTTGAGTAGAGAATGATGAATGATGTTGAAAGGGCAGCTGGTGTTTCCCATGTAGGTGTATTACAAAAAATTCTAACAGTTGATCATGGAATAGGGGATTTCCGACTACTGAAGGAATGTCTGTCGGGGGAACAGGTGGTCTTGGTGTTCTTCAGTTTCTTAAGGCATATCTGAAGCTCCTGCATAGTGAAAGGTCCATCGGATGGAAGGGGTCTGAATCGTGTGATTGAAGAAAAGGTTCATCAAGGTTATGTTATTCTGAACTGGCTTGCCAAGGAGAGAACTAAAGTGCTGAAACCTTGTGTCAAGACACTCTTCAGTTGTTGCCATTTGCTTCTTATAGGTGGGTAGCCTTTATCGGTCAGGTCCTCAAGGATCCCAGGCCGCAGCATGTTGTTTTCAAGATGTAGGGCGTCAAGTGCTTCAGCCTTGGACTTAACATGTCTCAAGACACCACATTGTAAGCGTCATCATGTGCAGCCTTAGCAGCATCAAGGTTCTGATTGGAGCTTCTGGTGGATTTAGAGTACGTGTTTGGTGCAGGACTTCAGTTTTCTCTGGCTTTGCTGACTTTGTCGGTTGAGCAAAGGCAGGAGTCTCTTCTTGGTCTTTCTAGGTATGCATGATCCAAATGAATTTCTTTGTTGGCTGAAGTGAGGGACAATTATATACTGCGCTGGAGTTCTTTGTTCTTCAAGCTCATCAACAAGAGTGTTTTGAACCTTTAGTTACCGATTACCGTTATACTGCTCATAAAGCTTGTATTCACCTCTACCCTTCCTCCGTATTGTTCATGGGATCTCTGGGAGGTGGTTTACTCTGACGATAACTTAATCTGGGGGGCTACTGCAAGAGACAATGTGTGATCAGAAATAACAGCTTCAAAAGTATTGTAGGCTCTTGAGTTCTTAATGCTGTGAATCCACTTCTTTCTGACCAGAATATATAGCCCAGGTGGACAAGTTCTCCATTTGGGGGTCGGTGTGTCCACAGTTCTACCTGACATGATTTTGGAATTTGGTATTAGTGGCAACAAGGTTAAATTGTTCCATGAGTCCTCATGTACATCCATTTCTTTTAGACTCGTTGTTGACAACTTTTGTGAACAGCGCGTCGTCAGGGCCACAAGCTTAGCGTTGTAATTCCAGGGATGTACAGAAGATTAATGTGCTGGAACTGTTATGGTGGCAGTGGAAAGTTCATGGTAAAAGTGAGAGGACATTTCTTCTGGGATAGTCGTTGTGGGGGCTGTTTGTAACTAGCAAATGACTGTTGTTTCAGATTGCCCGTCAGTGTAGCTTCAAAGATGCGCTCATTAACCCTACCGGGCGAGAGGCATTGAAAGCCAACGACAACGTGCTCAGGTACCGGTCGAAAATGCGGTTTCGTTGGATCTGGGCCGTCAACAAACCTATTTTTGGTCGCCAAATGAATCTCATTGCGTTTCATTGCATCTGGGACGTCTTCCCGGAGGATGCCGCGATGCGTTTGTTTTGAATCTGGGCCGTCTTCCGGAGAATGACGCGTGAAGTTTCGTTGATCTGGTGGCCGTCTTCCGGAGAATGACGACGATGCGTTTGATTGCATCTCGGCCGTATGGATGGAAATGATGCGATGGTTTTAGCTGCATTTGGGCCGTCTTGCCCGAAGAAGGGCATTGTTTTCATCAGGCGGGTGGACACTGTCAAATCCCCATAGACATTTCGATTTTCGATGGTGATAGCGCCACCATTTCGATAAGCGATTGGGTTAAATTATGCCATAACGTATTCAGGACGTAAACCGGAGCATGAGAGCTAATAGCAGCCCACGGCACGGACTATGATTGTAGCGTGAATAGCCTATGCGTATATACTGCCAAGCCGAAGCGATTCTTGGAGATTGTGGCCCGAAAATCAGCTCCAGGAGCCTTATATTTTCAATCGTCTCATAGGGGCGTATTCATTATTAAGTGTGAGCTGTATTCCGTTAAGTTTATATTGAAGTATTCAAAAGAAAACGACTTCCTGCCGGCTCGGATTGCGTGGGCGTGGGTCTGTGGGCGCTCGTCTCGTTATCTAAAGGTCGTGGGTTCGAATCCCACTCCAGGATCAAAATTTAGTTTATGATTTTATTTGTATTTTAGAATTGGAGATTGAATCATAAAAAACATCAGAGTTGTGGATTGAAGTAGAAAAATATTGAATAGCTGCCTTATGAGATAATAACACTGGTCATGGTCATGGAGCATTGATTTCGGGCCAAGAACTCCGACGTGCGCCGAAGCGGAACGCTTAGTTTAGAATTGCCAAAATAGTGTGATTCTTGGCATCACTGAGGAAAAATACTTCTCCAAACTTGGCAAGCAAGCCCCCAGTTGCGCCACTCTATCACCATTCAAACAAAACCACTTATGGTAGCTTGATAAATATGAAATTATTGTACTTGTTCTGATATCGGAGCACTGTGACCCTTAATACAATTTTGTATAGCTGAAAATCTGGATCATGATTTGCCTGGATCTGTGATACAACAACACAAAAAATATTTTTATTTGTCTGGTCAGGAAAGCTTAGTTAAGAATTTGAAATGTCTAAAACAATTGATATAAACTATATTCAACACAAAAGAAAGAAAACCACTGATATGATTATTTAATAATTCCATCCACCTTATTATATAGAAGGTAACCACTCTTTTGGGGTGATTTATAGCTTCCAATTTCATAAAGCTTTGTAGTTCAACGATGGGACATGCTTACACAGGGAAAATTTCAAAAGAGTAGCTGGAGCCGGGGGTTTGCAGTGTATTCAAAGGGGGATATGATGCAGGACTCCGAAAGGCACCTAACAAGATTTCCACCAACTAAAAACATATCCTAACAAGCATTTGTGTCTGTATTGCCTACCATAAACAAGTCTTTTGTCAGTTTTTCAACCCTTAACAAGTATAAGCACTGCATTGTGTTGATTATACCTATTATCTGGATTGTCATGTTGCTTTACTTCCAAATTACAGATTTTTTGGGATTTGGATCTCGCGTACCTCACCATTTCAGGGTACGAAAAAAAACATACCCTTTCCAGATTTTGCTGTTTTTGACACCATAATAAATGTACTCGCTACATGGCCTGTTGGGAAAAAGAGACCCTTTTTACGGTGTTCTTGTTCACGCCATCATATCCACCTTTGTGAATACAAGTGCCACCCCCTCGGAGCTGGAGCTTGTTTACTTTTGACGTTTCACGATTAAAAGTGCTGCAGTAGGGATTTTCTTCAATAGTCCATCTCCTTTGGAGGCTTTGTAACTGTTATCTGACTTCTCATTTACCCCTACCTTTCAACCATATACCTTTGACAGCACTTTACACCAGGACGACCAATCGACATTTTACCTTACGAAAAAATATTTGTAAATAATATACCGTTTCGGAAACACATAAAACACACACAAATCCAATCGACTAGGCACCAGAAGCATGCAATTGTCATTTAAAACACATTCAGTCAAATAAACACTCTGACGACATTGTTAATATTGAGCAAATTACATAATCATTTTATGGGTTCTCTAAAACTTGGTTCAGGATCAAGTAATTATCATAGCCGAGTAATGTAGTGTAATGGTATAGGGAGCGCCCTGCCTCAGACCCTTGCCTTAACACCACCCCCCGCATGAACGACCTGTGTACAGTGTCTATGGAGAAGGACCCAAATTTGCCCCTTCAGAAAATGCCTTGGCAACTCTCAGAAAATGCCTTGGAACCCCTTCTGCCCCACCATTGGCAAAGGTCTGGGTTACGTCACTGGTTAAATTAAAGACAAAACTCTACGCTGCAATAGATAGCGGGACTGGGTCAGAACCATGTAGTTTGTTGCTATATTTAACTTCATGCATGCAGGCCTTTGGTTTCAGGGCCATCGCCCGATTCTATATAGCCTTGTCCCCAGAACCCCCCAATTTTACTGGAAGTGGTAAAAATTTGGTATCAGAAAGTTCCTATTTTTCTCCTTTGCTCTATGGAATTCTTTAGGGCTAGCGGATGTTTGGTTTGGAAGTTATTACGAGGAACATTGTGCTCATTTTTGGTAGACCAACAATACAGTATTCTATAGGCTTACAAAAAAAAACAAATCACATTATTAACACTCTCATTTTTTAAAATGGATTGAAATAGTGTGTAAAATTTTACAATTCCTGGCCAGATTCAAACTGGTGACCTTTAGTATGAAACAGACATTCTTACCCACTAACAATTGTCGGGGCATGTGCATGAAATTTTGTTACTTAGGATGTTTTCCCTAAATTTAACTTCTCCCCAATTTTACTTCCCTCCCATTTTCCCCACTGAAGAAGAAGTGTAGCCTCATGCAGGGCGCGGGGGCGCTGTTGCTTTTTGCGTTTTTATCAATGTTTTGGCGCTTCAAAGGAGGGGGGGCATCAATTCATTCCTTGGAAATTGGATGTCAAAGTTTTGAAGTATAGGGTGACCATTGAAGTAGCTTCTCCGCAATGTTCTTTAAAGGGGCGGCATCAGTTTTGACAGGGTGCTATTGCCTATATATTGAGAGGGGAATTTCCCGAGCTATATTTAGCTCTTTGAGCTCACGCAGGTCAAGTTTGTTGCAATAAAACTAACCTTGAAATGTTAAAGCATGCCAGAAGGAATGTAAAATTTGCAACCAAAATATAAACACTCCAATCCAAAGAAAGAGTTGAAAAAATATGTGCACTTCTCTGTTGTCATTTACTAATTTTTGAAGTCAATACAAATTTGAATTTGGAAGCAAAATATCAAGTGGTTGGTAGAACTTGCGTTTCATGATAACTTAAAGACCTAAAAAACTCTCTCCTCCAGGATGCTGTATGCGGGAAATATTTGCGAAAGGCTTGATTACGACTCAGCTTTGAGCGGTCCAGAGAGGGGCGGACTCACACAAATGAAAAATACCAAGGCTGCATCGATATAGGTGACTCAGGGCTGGGACGTCACTCCTGTTGAAAACAATAATTAATAATAATGATTAATGAAGACTTATAAAGTGCAAGTAATGATTGTTTGCTGCCAAAATGCAGAATGACGTTTATCGATTAAAAGTGTCAATTTTTTTAGTTTATTGGGAGGAGGTTACATGTTGTGAACTACATTCTGATATGGTAATTTTAGAGTATGTGTCCTGAAATATTACGAAACTAGCAAAATCCCAGACCCCTTGGGGAAAACATATGGTAATGGCGTCATCAACCTGGCCACCTAAAAAGTCTCTCGAACGTCATAAACAAACATGCAGAATTTCCCAAATCTCCCAAGTTGTATCACAGATAGGACTCACAATAAGAATAGAGTAAGAGCGGCGCTATTCATTTGTAATTGTATACGAAGAAGTGTTTCATGGGGAGGGCGGCCTGATTTTGCAATACAATAAAACAGGAATCCTAAGGGTCAACACAGCATATACAATGTTACATGAAGAGCTAGGATTCTTTGTTCGTAACCAATTGAATACAACAGACAGGACCTCTATTAAAAGTAAGTATTCCAACGAGCATGTATAGCCAATGCCTTAATCACACACAAACACCATGAACAAAGAGCTTCAAGCAAGGTCCACGAATCAATAATTGTTCATAACAGCTTTTTGAAGCGCCCGACCCCTAATTCATGAATGGGTCTGCCATAAAAAGTTTCAGAGTCAAAGTCAATATTCACCTGCACCCGGTTTGTTGGTTCGTTTGCTAACAAAAATCAGTGTAAATGGACTAAACCAAAGAAGAAATAGTTTTCACGTTGTCCCCAATGTTCTTGTTTGGGTCCAATGAAAGAATAACAACTTTTCTTTAATAATATTTTTCAAAACGTATATATTTTGGGGAAATAATTCCTAAAAACCAGACGACATCTAAGTTAATTAACAGACATAATCGGGAATGTTGGACATAAAATATATAAAATTGGCAATGTGACTGAATAATGATCCCTACACGACCTTTGGACCTCCAAAAATACCCTCGAAAACATGGCCACAAAACTCAGGACGGTGAAATTCAATTCTAATCTACCACCATACCAAAATTCATAATATCATACAAGACAAAATCAAAGCCCTGCCAATTACCCAAAAACAATCCCTGGATAAAAAAAAAAAACCCTTTGACCCCAATGACCCCTCGAAAACTGGCCACAAAACTCAACGGTGAAATTCTCCCACCACACCCACCAAAATTCATAATGCAATACATCAAACACGGCCAGTTACCCGATAACGACTTTGGATGACCTTTGACCCCAACTGACCCCTCAAAAACATGCCACAACTCGTACGCAAAGCTCTACACAAATACCAAAATTCATATCATATGTTCAAAGCCCGACCCCTAGATGACTTTTGCCCCCAAAATGAACCCTCCAAAACGTGACCACAACACAAACCTCATAATTGCGATACTCTACCACCATACCAAAACTCATATCTATAGCCTACGTCAAAAAACACGGCCAATCCGATAATGCCCCTGAGTGACCTTTGCCCCAAAATGGCCCCTAAAAACGTGACCACAAAACTCATACGGCGAAACTCTACCACCATACCAAAACTCATAAAAATACATCAAGATGGCCAATTTCCATGATAATGACCCCTGTATGACCTTTGACCCAAAAATGACCCCTCGAAAACGTTACCACACACCTTGTACTTCGAGCTCTAACCACCGTACAACTTTATATCCGTATGTGTTAAAGGACGGCGAAACGCATAGCTGACAAACCCACAAGATTTTTTGTAGTAATTGATAGCAAAGCATACCTTAAAGGCCATCGTCTTATATTTCCGGAGTTATGGGGTAAAACTGTAAAAATGACCTGGTGTTATGTAAACGTTATTTCTGCAAAACTACTGAACCGAATCGACGATGCTTCATCAAAAAATTTAAAAAGTAATTTGGTTTAAGATTCTTTTAATTTCTCAAATGTATACTTACTTTTGAAGTTATGGTCGCCTATAGTTTAGGGTGTAATTCTTTCTGAGACACCCTGTATATCACCCTTACTTGTATCATTTTTGTAATATTTAGTATATTTGACTTTTTGTTAGTCCGGGCCAGCAATACCATAAGCCCTATCGGGTTTGTTCCAGTACTGTTCCGAGCAATATCATATCCCTCACCAGTCATCGTATTACAGTCTACAATTGATTCTTTAATGTATTATTAATATAATATCTGGTATCCTACATTCTGTCACAATTCGATGTGTTATGCTGAATAAACTGAACTGAACTGATTTAAACAGCTCCGCCGGCTTAGATTCTGTAAAACACATCACTAAATTCACACACGCAAAACAGACCTGGGACTATGCACCCCGGACAAAGCATGCAAACGGCAAAGGAACAATACTAGTAAGTACCGTAGTAGCGTACATATGTTCCTTGCTCGTATGCCCTTCAAATCATCGAAGCGGAGAAAGCCGGCGGAGGAGATGAATCAATGAACAGAATTCCTTAAGTTCTCAACTAGCGAACCATTGATTTGTGTCAGAAACGCTTGCCCTCAATTTTCCTTAAATCTTCTACCTTATCGGTTCCTGGGCTTAACCGGAGCCACTTGTTAAACGCTTAAACCCTTATAGAGCGGTTTTTACCAGAGAACTGTCCGAAGGAGTTTGGAAGACCACCAGCGAATGCATCCAGCTGATAGAAGAGACGGCAGCATCGGCGGCGGATGTAGACGGTGTTGGACTGAGATATAGTCCTCCGGCGGTCTCACAGTTCCGGAACAATGGTGAACAATGGGCATCGATTCAGTTGACTCTTCACGCAACATTAGTTCACAGCTTTATTCCGTTTTGCGTCTATTGAGCCCGGACAGATACTTTCCGGACTATGATTACGTTCACATCGCCCTCTCGATGTCGACAAATAAAGCCGCGAGAGCCAAAGGGAGACCGGGAAAGACGGATAGGTTTTTGAACTAGTCGCCCAAGAGACCACCCATTCCATGCAGCGCTGTGTAAGAACGAACGTATGAAGCAGCCCTGGAGGATGTAAGCAGTCTTGGGAGGTTGTGGCGACACAAATATTAAGATGCGTATCTACCAGGAATCGACAAAACTCCTCCCGAAATCTGTAAAATAAAAAAAAACAAACGAAAACCAGCAATTCTAATAGAGGAAAAAGGCGCATTACACAGAAAAGCGCTAGAGCACAAACGCCACAATCGCCGTACAAAGGCAAAAAACAAACAATTCTTTTTTCTACATAAAAGGCAAAACAAGTCGTAGTCGTATATTTTTTTTTACATTCTGAACAGCCCGCGAAAAAAAACGGGAGGGCGGGATGGAGATAACGAGGTGTAAAGCTCAAACCGAGAATGGACACAACTGTGTAATAGACCCGCAATGAGGCAGAACAAAAGCGAAACGCAACCGTGCTCAATGGAGCACGACACTG